>JAQFZP010001251.1:0-20988 GCA_034695745.1 Geophilus truncorum | reverse complement strand
GTGCGCCAGCCGCTTGCTCGGTTTTATTGGTTGTGACGTCAGTCAGCTATCTCGACCAATCAAAACGCTTGGAGCGAGGACGACGAAAAGTAGGTCAACGCGCTGTTAATATTATGGGTAGATAAATAAATAAATAAATAAATAAAATGGAATGAGGTAAACAAACATTTTCACGGTACCGTTCGTCGATTTTCTAACGTTGCGGCAATTCGTAGTGGTAATTTGATAAAAATACGGTACGAAATGGCGGGTCACGGCACGTTGAATTTTGATACAGTATTAGAAAAAAGTTAAGTTTGTCACATGACAAATCGACATTGAAAATCCAGTTTTGCATTAAGTATCTTAATCTTAATCTAGCCTGATTAAAATATTTTTATTTAATTTTAATGCATTCTAAATATTACACAGTCTATAAATATTGCAAACCTAAAACTTTAAAACTTTAAAACCAAAATGTTTAAACTCAATTTTTTTTTATAATAAACTACAGTACGTAGTTAAAATCATGTTAAGATATAATTTATAGTTACAACTTTGCAATTTGAAGTTTTCTCTGATAGTTTTTTAACGATATAAAAGTTACAAACTAGACTATCACCATTGACTGCCTACACTCACAATCACTTATCAATATCAATAATAATAAAGCTCTAACTGGGTCATTTAGATCACTTAAAATTTTAAAGTGAAAAGTAAATTATATACCAAAATGTAATTATTTCAAAGTCAAACCAAAGAATATTTGTTTAGTGGAATCAACACGAAAATCTGCAAGTAACGTCCATTTGTCACAAGTAAAGTAATAAGTCCACAATTGATTTTCGTTGTCCTTTGCAACAAGAAACGAAAAATCACAATTAACAAAAAGAACAACAAAATATTCCAACGTCAGGATTCTAACTTCGCTCCAAAAATCCGAATTAACATTATAAATAACTAATAAATTTCGATCTGTCAGAAAAAATATTTTCCTCGTGCAATTATTTTCGTTAACGCAAAGACATTTAAGAAGCTTAAGTTGAGAATAAGGTTTTAAAGCAGCAGTTCTGCTCCAATGTTTTGCATCCATGTCGTAAACACTAAAATAATCTTTGAAATTAGACATAAAATAGTATTTACTTCTAATGATAGCGACTGGATACCAGTAGGGATTTCCAAGACCTCCAATCAGAGTCCGCATGTGGTGATTTTTCATGTACAATTCATTGCAACGCTTACCCCAACCGGTGCCTTCGAAAATCGGTGCTCGTAGTGAGAAATGATGCGGTCCAAAATTTGTGAACGAGAAATGAACAAACCCATTTTCAGCGAACGATCGGCTCAAAACGTAGCGATCGTTCGCAGGAAATAAAATAACGTTTAACGAATCATCAGAAAACGTGTCTGAGTTTTCGTGACCCTCGTAATGGCAGCTGCCACCAACATTCTCATCGTCAGGGTCAGGCGAATAACAGTTAATGTACGTGAAGCTCATTTTTCCGTTTTTAATAATAAAGCTAATATTGTTAAAATCACCGAAGTCGACTTTCGTTAACATACCGCTGCAGCCCGATTGCCAACGATTCTCGAGTTTACAATTTCGTTTAAATTTGTACGAAGCACTAGTTATTTCTCGGGTATCGTAGCTCAAAAAGAAAAAATGCATTTCTAATCGGTCTTTAGAAACATTCGTTAGCCGAGACGACTTTTCGTTCATCAGTGTTGCAACGAGCGAATTTGGTAATAATTCACCATTCTCTCGATTCGTCAACAGATTTTCGATGCAACCGGTCGTAACCGATGTTAAATCAACTCGATAGTTTGATTTTAAAATGCCACCACGTCCTGAGTGCAAACATTTTACCAGAAACAAAAGCGTGTCATTATTAGATGGGTGAAATCGGAATACGTTAATAAATTGTTTCAGTTTGTCATCAGGAATTGTTGGCGGAGAAATCGATCCTAAATTCAACCAAAGAAATTCGAAAATAGAAGACTCGTCAAGATTGTAAAAACTAACAGTTTCCCAAACGTCACAAATAAAATAAAACTGCACGAAAGTTCTTTCCAAAATTTCACGCCAAACAATTCCGAGTAAAACTGGAATAATCCTCATGTGAACTTCTTCGAAAAGTTCCCACAACGAGTCTGCGGTAGTGGTTTTCAGATTAACGGCTTCTTTTCCTTGATTGAGAAATACAACGATGGTGTTGACGATTTCGAACGAAAGATGACTCAAGTCGACAGTACTGGTTTGCGATTCCGACATTTCGCTACGAAACATTGCGGCAAAAAATTCGCATTTGCATAAACTGTGCTTCTTTGCTCTTACTGATCCAGTTTTAGTCTCCAAAAGTACTTCTGAATCTGAATCTCTTTCAAGGCAGGAATCGCTCATTTTAGCAGTTTGAATGAAATTAAGATAACTAAACACTCGTATTCTTATGGATAGCCTGCACCTTTTATATCTTTTTTTTAAGAACGTTCAATAAATGTTTCACATTATAACGTCCAAATTACAATGTCGAAAAAAACTAAAAAAAAAAAAAAAAAAAAAAAGCAAGAAAGAGGTAGAAATAGAACAACAAATAGCGCAAGTAGCAGCTGAAATCATTTTAAATTCATCACAGCTACAGAACAAATAAAGGGGGTGACTGCTTTCAAAATGGTTACCGGTACCATTGTTGATTTTAAAATTTTTAACCACTTCAATCGTAAAAATAATTATTAAACGTAAAAGTTTGGTAAAAGTTTGTTTTGCTATTATTAAAAATAAAATGTTTAAAGCATAATAAATACAGATTTATATCAGATTGCAAACAAAAACATTTCATTTCCAGTTTTAGGATATATAGAAGGTGGCTGGATAAAAGAGAGTAATTAGTATAGTGCGTCATTGAAACAGTGGGTCAGGAACTTTTGGCCGGATAAAAGAGGTGGCCGGATATTACTATGGCCAGATGTAACAGAGTTGACTGTAATCTTAACATTATACTATAAACTCATAATTTGCATACAGAACTAATTTGTTTTTACAAATTTACAACGTTAAAACAATATTAAAAAAATATAATTTGCTAACATAGAATTTTGTCTTTTTGTGAAGTGCCAAAAACTCATTATTAAAAATATGAATTATATGTTGTGAAATTTATAATCTTGCACAGGATTTAATCTTTGCTAACAATTCAAAGCACAATAAAATTGATAATCCAAGAAAAAATCCCAAAATAGATCCAATATCACAAACTAATTTTTCTAAAGGCATCAACAACTCTTGCTGAAAAATTTCAACAAAATCAGATTCCAATTCCACCACCGAGAGTACACCATTAAACTCAGCAAAATCAGTAGGTTGAACGTGTTCTATTATAGGATTGTAAATTGTTTGATGACAAAGTGGCTTGCAAGAACAAAAGCTAACAATATCAACATTAAGATGAGCATTCATGTATATCTGCCTTGATCGTTTGGCTGCAGACGATGAATTGCACAACGGTAAATGTGATGATGTCATAAAAGGCAATCTAATGTTGAATATAGAAAATACGATAATTGCAACATCTTATTAGCAATATGATAACAATATCAAACCTGCAATAAAGATCGTCTTTAATCATTTTAGTTTCTAAACATTGTTCTTCGCATAAATCGAATTCGTTTAAAGTTGTGCATGGATTTTTGGGTGTATTTTGTCTACGTACCTATACATACAATTTCGAAATTTCATTAAATAAGTTTTACTAATTTAAAACCGATAAGTATAAACAAAGTATTGCAAAGTGTTACTGTCTGCTTGCTTAATTTGACAATCAACAAAACCTTCTTAGGCTGATCTACTTGCACTTTTAAATCAATTGTTTTCTCGTTTTTCATGAAGTAAATCTGAAATTCCAACATCATTTGAACAAAGCTCTCAAACTGCTGCGGCAATACAAAAACACTTACTAAAACTGGAATTTCTGGACTTGATTCTGGAAGTCCATAAACCACAGTTACTTTTGCAGTGGATGAATGATATTGTATAAGGTCTAAAAATATTTAGTGCAATTTTTAGTGCAAGAAATATAAAGTTACAGTATTTCTCTTTACCAGATTCAAATTTGGTACACCTTCCAAAAACTGTATCGAGCAATGATAAATTTCCCCATCTAAATTGAATCACTTTCAAACGTGTTTCAATCATTGAGGATACCAAGTCCTGAATTGAAAAAAAAATGTAAATTTATTTTTAAAGAATTTAACATTACTTACTTGTATAGTTTCAAAATTATCTTTGTCAGTTGTAGCTTGCCACAAATCGTTAGCATTATTTGCATATGTTGATGGAAAATCGAGTAAATCCAGAAGGTCAATTTCATTAACATTGCTAAAGTTTAAACTTGTGTTATTTAAAATTTTTGCTTTTTCAGCTATTATCAAGTCGCTAGAACTGCAAGCGACAAAGTTTGGTATTTTGATCATTCGATCTTGTGAAAGTTCTATATTGTTGTACACAGGATAATCAACGTACAACTTAATTCGCAAAAAAATGTAATAACAACAACACACTAACAATATTAGAATGAAAATTGTTTTGATGTTCAGACCAAGTGTTAATTTTACTTTAGAATTATTTTCCATTTTCAGTTTTAGTAACTTTTCAGCTTTGTTAATGACTCGCTTTGCAAATAGACTCTTATTTTTCTTGTGAATTGAAAGTTGTTTAAATTTCTTTTGAAATGTGATAATTATCCATTCAAAAAGATTAATGCAGGATGTTCCTGTGTATAAACTCAAAAGTCCACCAATATCGCAAAGCAAATCGATAAAATTATAACAGAACATTTCAGTCATTGACAAAAATCTGTTGCTAATATAATGAAATACTGTCGTATACGTGTATTCTTCATCAAAAGAATAATGTGAAGTAATTAAGATTTTTTCACATTTCCTGGGACAGTTGCATCCATAATGAGGATTGACACGAAATCCTATATCAGTGATAATTCTGCTAAAGTTGCATGTCAGATCAGTGGCAATGCATTTATTCTCATTGTATTTGGGTAAGTATGGTAATCTGAAAATTAATAATTCAACACATAGAGATTATTTTTAGACACAATGATGAAATAAACTTACTGACAGCTTATATTACTCGCTACAATTTTTTTTAAATAACACTGCCAGTGACAATTTTCCATGGCACTTAAGCTAATGCATGGTACAGTTTTTCTGTCCAAAAATAAGTACTAAAAGAGATAAATACAATGCAAAAATAGCAATTTATTTTGTATTACTATGACCTTTAAATCTCACTTTTTTAATGTCAAAGGCCACTTCATTTTGTTTAAATATATGTCCAAAATGAAATTTTGGTATGCTTATCAACACACTATTGCTTTCTTTAAAAGCTAAAAATATCTACACATATTGATAATAACATTAAAATGAGTTTTTGACATTTCTAATACCAATTAAGATGATAAATTAATAATTTAAAAACTAGCAAATCGAATTAATACTTACACCAAGCAGAAAAGAACCTGTCACATTGTCATTTTTTCCCACTTTTCTAACAATTTCAATTTTTGATTCAATTCCAATTGGTAACATGTCAACTATTAAAAAATAAAAACAATGGCAACAGAAAGCTAAAAATTACATTTACACAGCAATTACCATTTAATAACTTGGTCATCATTCCAAAAGGAATATAATCTTCCTGTAGTTTAAACTTATTAAAATAACGTCTGCTTCCCTAATAAATTAACAATTATTAAGTGTTATATACTACACTCAGACTATTATTTTTATTTACCCGCTTAAAAGTTATATTTTTTATCATCGTTGTGTAATTCATAAAATTTATTATTGTCTCAAGCTTAGTGTAATTATCCTTGTAGAACAACAAGTTCTCAGAGCATTCTGTAAATGAAGTATTTGTTATAAACAATTTCGTTTCAATTTTATTTAAATGCAGTCAGTACCTTCATATAAATCTGCATAATAAATTTGATAATCCCATAACTGTTCAGATGAGTGGCTTACAAGAGCTAATGCTGGATAATCAGCTCTTGCTTTTTCTGTAATATCAGCTTGAACCTTGATTGGTTTTTGCCAATAATGATATATCCTGACACTTGATTGATACGTGCAAGCAGACAGAGCCGAGACGACTATCAAAAACCACGAAATGCGATACATCACAGACAAACGTTTGTCAAAAACTTTGTCATATATGCTTTCAGTTTGCATAGACTTATGAAATTGTATGTAATCGTTTGTAAGTTTTCTTATCCGATTTGCTCGTTTGAATGCGTACATTGTTACGATTCTATAACTAAAGCAAAATCTGTCATACAGTTGATATAAAGCGAAAACAAGTTAAACCTTAAATAGGTTACGAGGCCAATTTTCCACAAAGTCTGTATTAAATTCAGTAGAGAAAGTGCAGAGAAAATGCAGCATTAGAACCAGTCTGATACTTGTGATTATTTTTAGTCAAGTGATTCGAATCGTCCTTCTGATTGGCTGGTCATAAATATTGGCCTAAGACAATCTATACATCTATTATACTAATTTGAAGTCCATTATTAAAAGGCATTCTGGGAGCGGTCAGGGAACTCTACAATTGGTCGAAAATATCAGGGATTTTATTGGTTAGCCGTCAGGTGATCTGAGACAGCCAGCGAAGCGGCTGCAGTACCGTAGTTGTACTAATTCTAAAACAAAATTAAGGTGCATGCTGGGTATGTACAGCCTAGGAGAAATCTGATTGGCTCTCAAATTAGTGTGCGCCTACGCGTTCTGATTGGCCGCTGGCGATCATGTGATCAGCCAGGGGCTGCAGGACCCTAGTAATACTAATTTGCAAACCGAATTAAGATGCATGCTGGGAATGCGTCTGTGCGCACGCGTTTTAATTGGCCCTTAGGTATCTGCAAAAATCAGCTTACAAATGGTCCACAATGCATGGCGCTATATTTACTTGCCACGGCAACTGCATGTGTAAACTGTGAACACCTATGAACACATCCTAATTCTTATTGATTTCAAAAGAGTAATTTGAATAATACGACACGAAATGAAAGAATTTAAAATGCACAATACCAACAATAGATTTTACACCAATGCTGCCATTTATTCAATCTCTAATTCCTTTCACTGTATTTATTTTGTAATGTTTATTTAGACATTAGTTTAGTATTTATTCATAATAAAAAAATAATAAAATGAAAAAAGAAAAAGAAAAACCACTCAACTTAAGCTAAAAAATGAGCTGTAAGTTTTAAATGTTTCTATCTATCTATCTATCTTCTATATAAATAAAAATGTAAGATGAAATGTGTTCAAAACAGCTAATCTCCGAAAGTTCTCGACCGATTGCTTTGAAATTTGGACACAATGTTGGTCCTATAACCGTGGTGGTTATAGGATACCTACTATATTGATGTGACACCTGTAACAGGTAAAAACATGCTCTTTAAAAAAAAACAGCGCCAGCGCCATCTGTTGGTCGTAACACACACTAGACTAAATACTCGGGATTCGGAACGGGACGGGGCGGGACTAAAAATAAATAGAAATTCGGGATTCGGGATTCGAGACGGGACGGGACGAGAGCCACAACAACGCGTGGCCGGGCACAGCTAGTAGTTTTATAAAAACTTTGAAATACATGAAACTTATACAAAAGTGCATCAAATTGCGCCCCATTTCTTAAAACGTCATTTCAATGTTTCAAATATAAATTATTCTCAAGTACAAGCTCCGATTGAACACAAAAATTTGTCAAAGATGGCAAAATATTTATGAAATTTGCAAATTATATCTAAACTACCTTTAACAATGTGCAACAAACTTATAAAAAAGTGCATGTTTTTATTAAAATTACCTACAGACCTCTCGAACAGAGTTGGAGAAGAGTTAGTACCAAGAGATGGTTGTAGAAGTAGAGCTGTAATTGCAATTGTGACACAGCAATCACAAACTGACAGGTAAACTAACCTTAGAAATTCATTGATTTGAAAGTGTGATGTTGCTTGACTTGCTATGGTTTTTGACATCTGTAAAGTCTTATTAATAAAATATGTGTCAGGCATGTTAGTTCTGGAGTTGTTGTCAATTTTCACTTGCCAGTTGAATATTCTTTTCACAGAAAAGTTAAAACGACTTGAAACTTTAGACAACTTGACAGCTTTCAAATCACCAGACATTGCAAACAGCTTTATATTAATGAAAATATTTTCTTCTAATGTACAAACGAAAAAAATATCATGAAAGCAAAGTGTAATCAATAGCCGGATTTAATTTTAAAAATGTCATTTCAGTCACTTACTTGTTAGATGTCTAGCGTGTCAAAATAGTCAATTATATGACTGAAATTATTGGTTGCGTAAATTTTAAGGCTGCGGCTGCTGCAAGGGGTTTTTTCCTGGCATGAAATAAAAAATGGCTGCTGCCAGGTATATATTAGGATTATCTCCCTGGCATGAAATAAAAAATGGCTGCTGCTAGGGATATTTTGGCATATGGCCAAGGGTTTTCTCCATGGCATCAAAAATTTAAAAATGGCTACTATCAGGTACTCATTCATGGCACAAAAACATAAATTGATTGCTATCAGAGAATTTATTTCTGGTCAAACATAACTGCTGCAATGGTATTTTTTGATAGAATTCAAATTGAAACTTTGCACCAGTTAAAACTTTTAGCTATTTGAAAATTATACTTCTCATGTTGGCCAATAAAATTAGTCTACTAATCCTAACACAGACAATAAATTTAACATCTTTCTATATTTCAATTTTAAATTAGTGACAAAAATAAAAAATTAAATAATTTTTAAAAAGAATACTCTATTATTTCATATTTTGTAATTTCAAGTGCTTCTACATCATTCAACCTTGAGCAACATTGCCATAGTTACCAGACAGAGTTAACTCCTTATTCTGTTGCTGAGTCAAGCAGAAAAGCCGAATTTCCTGTTTTTCAAGGCTAATTCTACACTTCATTAAGAAGCCATCTGTAGATTTTCATTTTCTTTTTGCCGTAGCAATAACATCTCACTTTGGGATAAAATCCAACTCGTGTACTACTGTAAGCTTAGTGTTTGTTCTTAGGATAACTTTCTGGTGTGAGTCCCATTAGTTTAGTGTGTGTTTTAAATACGATTATTCAACAAAATGGCACCGAAACGTAAACAACTCGCAATGGAAACCAGAAATGCTAAATAACAACGACTGGCAACCGACGCGTTGCGAACAGCAACCGCAAGACGAAAACTATAACACAACCACTGAAAACAACACAAGTAAAAGCAAAAAAACAAAAAACAAAAAACGCGCTACTGCTTTGCTAGTACATTGTAAATTAAAGTTGTTAGAAAACAGTGCTCTAATAAATGTACAATGTCACCAACATAAACTTAGTATATATTCAAAATAGATAAAGTAAAGTCCAGACAGACTGCAACCAAGTAAAAAGTAGAGGGATTATAACAGCAGTTTGTGATATTAATCGGTATTAACATACATTGTAATCATTTTTATATCTTGTTTGCAATATGAAACGTTTATGTAATGTAGCATTGTGCAAGTAGCACAAGTATAAAAAAATTATAATCTGTGATGCTTTAATCGTACAATCTTTTTTCTTACTATTTTACATTTTTTTGTCTTGTTTCTTACTCATAATCTTTAATAAAAAATTTGAATTGATTGATTCATGTTCTCATTTACTAAGGGTTGGACAAACTTAACAATTTCATCACAGAAAAATATTTCCTAAAATTTCATTAAAAATTCTGAAATTTTTTTTAGAAATCTACAATAGAATTAACTTCTGATAACATATTTTTCGGGACACTATACTGTATGTGAATTAGGTTAAAGAAAATATTGTTTGTCTGGTTGTTATGGATATTGTTGTCAAGTTAGTTAGTTAGTTGTTATGTTTATTATTCAACAATGAGTTGCTAGGATATAGAGAATAAGAGAAAAGAGAATGTGAATGAGAAATGTAGAGTCGAGCTGGATTAAAAGAGAGTTTGTGTTGTTCACAACCCATCGCAATCGAATCCATTCATCATTCCCCAACACTATAAATTATGTCGGTTGTCTGCCAGATGCTACTGAGCATTTTAGATAGACATTTGGCAGAGAGAAAACACTAGATACTAGAAACATCTAGTAAGTACAATTTTCAATTCGCGTGTTACACGTCGTGTTTTATCAAACGGTCAAGATTTCCTTGTTACATTACATTCAGTTTAACAAGGAAGTAAGTTAAATAAAATGCTATTTTTTTTATTTTTTTTTTAATATAAATACTTTTTTCTAGCAATAAAGAGTTAAGTCGTTGCTCAGTTTTCATCAAATGCTGCAGCATACCCCAAAGGAATAGAGGTATTGAAGATCCTGATAAAAAAAAATGCAAAAACTCATCGAAAACCCAAAGGTGACCGACTGACGGAGAAAATGGAAGCAATTTGACAACAGTTATGAATACTCATGTTGAAAATTCATATTCATAAAAAAAAAGATTACAGCGAAGAAAAAATAAAAAACCCAAGAAAGAGAAATGAAAAAGAAATTGATCAAAAGATAGATGCAGAGAAGACCAACATACCTCATAGAACCAGTGAATTAAGTGAATCTCCAAGCAAAACAAACTAAAGCCAGGTTAGTTTAAGCTAAATCTGAAGAAAAACTAAAAAATCAGAAAGCTGTAAACACAAGTGAACAGCTAGAAAACAGAGACGCGAAGGAGAAAACACAAGTGAAGAAAAGTGACCAGCCAAGACAAAATAAGCAAAAGAACAAAGACTAAAAGTGCAAAAAAAAAAAAAAAAAAGAATTGAAGATAAAGAGTAAGAGGAGAGAAAAGAGAGAGAGAGAATAAAGACAGGCCTCTCCCGCGTGTGTAATTAATTTTACATTTTTACATTTTAGTTGAAGAAATTTACAGTAAGTACGATTTTCAATTCGTATGTTACACGTTAGAGAAGAGGATCGAATTCAAGCGCAAGAAGATTTAATAATCCTTCAACAAATACGCAACCGCAGGGCCGCCGACGTATTAGATGAAGGGGTTTTGGTCGACGGAATGCATTAATGAGTAATTACCTACATTGGCAATTGCTAACACCAATCCTACAATTATGACAATAACAGTGTTAAAAAAAAAAGAGAATTGAAGAGGAAAAGAGAGAGAATAAAGACAGAGATGTTGTCTTGAGCGAAGCTGGTGCTTCACTGATTTAATAATGCATTTACATTTGCAAAGAAAACTCTTAACAATAGTCATGGACTTGATGCATCACATCACTGTTAAAAACAATTAGAAAAGATAACATAACAAGAAAGAAAGCATATGGCAACAATAAGCACATGCTAAAAGGCTTAAACTAGGGACAAATATCAGGCTTAAATGTAGTCTAAGTACAAATACAGAACCTTAAACCTAATTTAATTCTAAAATGTCCCTTTCAAAGACGCAACATCATGAAATTACATCGTTCAATGAATATTGATATCCACAGTGTTGTAAACTTAAATGAAAATAACATAATTGTCATCTATACATTTCTTACGTTATGTGTGAACATAGCTGTAGGCTTAATACAAATACTCTAAACAGTTTCTTTTATATGAATAGATGAAGTCTATAAATGTGTTTAATGTGTCACATCAATACATTTTTCTGATGGGAAATGAAAGATTTACCAGAGATGTCTTGCAGCAAGCAGCAGATCACTAGAAGAACTAGCAAAGAAAGTATCCGCCCAAGAAGAACTAGAAGAACTGTACGAAGAGAAATGTTAAAGATGTTGGTTAATAAAATGAAAGTTATTTTAATCGGTGTAGAATTATTTAAAAGTAAGGTCAAACCTTTAGTTGGATTATAAACTACTTATCCTTTCACTATATCTAATGTGTGTCGATGAGCATCTCTTTTAAACAAACAACACCAATTAGCTATATTAAATAACATAAATTATAAAATCATTGTGATGAAATTATCAATTTATTTCCCTAGTTTTAAAAGTTGGCTATATTTAGATCCACTTACACACATGTTAGAGCTTTTTAGTTAAGCATATACATTTATACATTTTCATAAATGAAAACATCTTTTTGCAGCACTTTATTCTTCAAGAAAAATCTTATTTTCATCCTAAACAAATGTTTCATTTTTACAATAATGCTAAGATTATGATTGAACTTCATCGACAAACGGTTAGATATACCAATCTTCACACGTAAAATATATTATCAAAAAATAAAATATTTTTATAGTTTATCAAAATTACCACTAAAAAGAGAGTGTATCAAAATGTGAAGAAGAATGTTTTGCCCTGAAACGTAAAAAGCACCAATTTAATTGCAAGTAAGTACAGTATCATACAGTAACTGTAAAATAACATTTATTGTAACCGAAATACAATAAAAATAAAATTTTATCTATAGATTACTATCAATGGATGGAAAAAACGAATCTCTTTGCATAACTGCAAAATCAGCCAAAATCTCCCAAAATCTCTATTTACAAATAACTAACACACAAAAAGATTGTTTATGTCTTATTTCCTGCGAAGAAACAGTTTTCAATTCAAGTATTATGGATAAGTTTACCAATCTTGACTCTTTTACATATACTACTTTTACATACACTATTCAGACCAATTTCGTGAGATAAGTGAAGAAAAACTTATTTTATTTGTCAAATTGTTCAGTGAGATTGGATCTATTCTTGGACTGACTCTTGGCATGTCTGTATTTTACTTTTTGCAACATTAGAGCATGCACTAACTATCATTTGTGAAGTTAAAGAGAATATTAGTATTAGTGTTACCATGGTAATTGTTAATAGATGAGAGGTCGTTGTTATGTTTGTTGTAACAATGGTATGTAGTTACTAAAGATATGGTTGCTAAGGGAGATTGTAAAGTAGTTGTTTAAAAATGGTGAAACCTAAATAAAGTGGCAATTTGTTCGTGCTCATTTTTGGATATGTTTTATTCATCAACCAATCACAAACATCATTTAGTAAAGCAGCAAATGTATTCATAGTTTTCATACTTTACTAACAATTAGAGCTAGCTCTAAAGCATCAGAATTTTGAATAAAGACTAAACAAAAATAATTTATAGTATGTTTAGTAATATTGTTTGTATAATGTTACAATTTGTGATGTAATGAGGACCAAAATGAGCTGTTTCTGATAGAAGCATGTAGTATGTGTTTAGTAGGTTTTGGATGTTACGTGTGTCTATAGAGTGACATACTATGATGCAGGATGACTGATCACCAGAAACATCCAACAGCAACAGTTAACTTTCATTAACAAACGAAGCCGAAGAAACGTTCACAAACTTCCGTAAGCACTAATGATTTATATATGCTAAATTTAATAATTTATATGTTAAATTTAAGCTTACAATACAAATACAAAATGTGTCAGGAAAACAATATTCGGAGCCAAAGCAGCTCGTGATAGAAGAAAATTAGGTTAAAAAAAAAGACGAAAAACCATCCACTAGATCATATAAAAAAATAACTATAGTAAACAGCCAAAGAGCAGAGAAGTAAAAAAAAATGAACATTCAAAGGACAGAGAATGAAGAGAAGTAAACAGCAAAGATTTAAAAAAAAAAAGAGAAACGAGAGAAAAGAAAACGATGTTGCATGAAGCAAAGCAAAAGCTTTACTGAATAAACAATACATTTTCAGTCACGAAGAAAACTCTTAACAATAGTCATTGATTTAATATATCATACCATTGTAAGCAACAATTAAAAGAAATCACACATCGAGAATGAAAGCATACAATAACAATAATCATTTACTAAAAGGCTTAAACTAGGCTTAGTAACTAAATATTAAATACAAAAAACTTAAACCTAACTTAAATTCTAAAATGTGGCTGGCACCTAAAGAAGAAACAAGGCAAAAGAAACGAAGTAACAAAGACCAGAAGTGCAAAGAGAAAAACTTTGAAATACATGAAATCTATAGAAAAGTGCATCAAATTGCTCCCCATTTCTTAAAACGTCATTTCAATGTTTCAAATATAAATTTTTCTCAAGTAAAAGCTCAGATTGAACGCAAAAATTTGTCAATGATGGCAAAATTTTTATCAAATTTGCAAATTAAATCTAAACTACCTTTAACAATGTGGCACAAACTTATAAAAAAATGCATGTTTCTATTAAAATTACCTACAGACTTCCCGAATAGTGTTGGAGAACAGTTAGTACCAAGAGATGGTTGTAGAAGTAGAACTGTAATTGCAATTGTGACACAGCAATCACAAACTGACAGGTAAACTAACCTTGATTTGAAAGTGTGATGTTGATTGACTTGCTATGGTTTTTGACATCTGTAAAGGCTTATTAATAAAATATGTGTCAGGTAATGTATGTTAGTTCTGGAGTTGTTGTCAATTCTCACTTGCCAGTTGAATATTCACAAAAAAGTTAAAACGCCTTGAAACTTAGACAACTTGACAGCTTTCAAATCACCAGACATTGCAAACCGCTTGACATCAATGAAAATATTAACTTCTAATGTACAAACGAAAAAATATCATAAAAGCAAAGTATAATCAATAGCCGGATTCAATTTCAAAAATGTTATTTCGGTCAGTTACTTGTTAGATGTCTAGCATGTCAAAATAGTAAATTATATGACTGAAATTGTTGTTTGCATAAATTTTAAACTTAAATTGATATCATGCGCATAGAAAATAAATTTGTACATCACTATAACTAATTTCTGTTAACCTGATTTATAGCTCGAATATGTCTTCAAACTAAGCAGTGCATATTATAGTCCAATGTTTAGAAAAGTTGTTTTCAGCTGATGTAACTTACAAGGAAAGACTCTACAGTACTTGCCAACAACTTACTGAGTTAATGATGCTTGGGTCTCAATTAAGGCTCCCCAAAGTCATTAAAACGTTTAAAATACATTTTTTGATTATGCCCAAAAACATAAAGTAACTCTTAAGAGTGCTTATTTCAACAACAATGCTGAAATTAGACTTAATCACTTTTAAAACAAACATTAAAAAATCAAAATATTTGAGAAAATATGCTACAGTCAACTCGCTCATATCCGGACATAGGGCGGGACTGGAAAAAGTGGCCGGATATGCGAGCTGACCGCATATCAGTATGTATTAGTTTTTTTAATTGTCTGTAAAATGTATTCTAAAATAGAAGGGCTGGACAAACTTCACAATTTCATCAAACAGATCAAAAAATTTCCTAAAATTTCGTTAAAAATTCTGAAATTTTTTTTAGAAATCTACAATAGAATTAAATGCTGATACCATATTATTTTTCGGTATATGTCGGTTGTCTGCCAGATGCTACTGAGCATTTTAGATAGACGTTTGGCAGTGTTGAGTATATTGTTAGGTTAAGTGATTGTTGAATTGTTAAAGAGAAGTAGTTGTTACTAGGTTACTGTTGCTATGTGTCTTGTTATAAACTCTAATGTGCCATCTTGGATAATAAAACATCGTCTGCTTGCTTTGCTTATACGGTACGTCTCTTTACTTCACAGGCAGAGAGAAGACATTAGATACCAGAAATCCAGAGCCAGATTATTTAGTTTTGGACTGTATGACCACAGCAACAACGTAAGATTTTTCATGAGTTAGTTAGAAAAAGAAAAGAAAAAAGTTTTTATAATTGCGTATCGTATTTAATTTCTAGGTAACAGAAGCTGACAGATGAAGTTGTATTGCCACAAACGAAGACGAAGAAAAAAATTTCACAAATAACACAGCCAGAGGAAAATGAAGCTGTCATTTCATTGATGAATGAGCCAGAATGAGCTTAAGTGGTCATTTCAATTTCAACTACAAATAAAACAGAAGTAGTAGTTGTCATTCCAGTTGTATAGTTACTATAGATGATTAAGAACTGGAAATTGATCACACGAAGACAGACGTTTTTGAGCATACAGCAAATAAACTTTAAAAGAATAGAAAAAAATTGAACAACCAGAAAAGTGGAGAGAAGTACACAGCCAAAGGACATCAAAGTTTTTTGAAATAAAGAGAAACAAGAGAGAGACAAGAAAAAGATGTCACCCTGAGCAAAGCAAAAGCTTTACTGAATAAACAATGTATCTTCAGTTACAAAGAAAACTCTTAACAATAGTCATTGATTTAATATATCATACCATTGTAAGCAACAATTAAAAGAAATCACACATTAGAATAAAAGCATACAAAATAACAATAATCATGTACTAAAAGGCTTAAACTAGGCTTAGTAACTAAATATTAAATATAAAAAATAGACATAACTAGAAATGGACTTAAACCTAACTTAAATTCTAAAATGTGGCTGGCCGCTAAAGAAGAAACAAGGCAAAAGAAACGAAGTAACAAAGACCAGAAGTGGCTTAGAGAAGTCGTAACCTGCAGATCAAAAGAGTAAACACAAGTCAGCAATGTGTGAAGCTAAAGAAACACTAATTTTTAAAATATAAGAAATAATTTTCAGCAAAAACTTTCAAAATAAAATCGATAAAGCTAAGTAACTTTCCTCGTAAAACAAAAAAATCGATTAATTTAGTACAAAAATAGATTTTTAGCGTTAAATTCACGTTAAGGCTATTGGAAATTAATTTTTAGTTTCCTGTCCCCGCATGCCTCTAAATGGCGCTCAACCCCAAAATTAATTAAAAAAAAAAAAAACCCTTTTTGCCTCTAATTTAGAAGTTTCTCGAACGGAAAACTAAAAATCAATTTTCAATGACCTAAAATCAAGTCAGTTTCCACGAAAACGATGTAATATTTCTTTTAAAACCCCCAAAAGAAAAAAAAATCAAGTAATAATTTTTGAAAATAAATTTAAATATCGATTAAATTGATACAAAAATCAATTTTACGCAAAAAAAAAAAAAAAAAAAAAAAAATACAAATTAAAATCGAATCATTTTCCTCGAAAGTGATGTAATCGATAATTTCAACACAATATTCAAAACAAACCAACAAACATCTTATTTTAACCCCAACTTAACCCTAAAAACTAAAATAATTCTTGTAAGTCAATGTATCCGAAATGTCCGGTGCAATCGAACAATACTTTGCCGTACATTGCATATAACGTCCACTTGTTTGAATTATTCCTTGACCATTTTATCGCGTGTTGTGGTGAAAAATGTTTGTTGTCATATTGGTAGCGCGCGACATCTGGTGGCGGAAGGTAAAATTAAATTAATAATTTTTATTAATATGGTTTTTATGATGACAGAAATTATGTTTTTGTATGTAAAGAGTTTGTTGAGTGTTTATAATGATTGTGAAATGAGTTTAAAATATTTAATTATTTATGACGTATTCAGCGGGAATTTTAAAGTGACGCAATCAGGTGTTTGCGAGTAGTGGGATGTCGATTTTCATTCCAAAATCTTTTTCAAGATAAAGAAATGCCGTCAGGTGGCAGAGAATCTGTGTGAATTCGTGATTTATGTGTGAATTCCTCAATTATTGCTAACAAATATATTGAGATGGGCGTCTGTTTTGAGAAAGACCATCAAAACAGAATATATTGAGATGGGAGGGAGTCGTTTTAAGAAAGACCATCAAAACAGAATAGATTGAGGTAGAAGTCTGTTTTAAGAAAGACAATCAAAACAGAATATATTGAGATGGGAGTCTGTCGCTTGCTAACCACCAGATTTCCCTTGCAGATCACGCAACAGCGGAACAAGACCAAGAAATACCATCATAATAGAATATATTGAGATGGGAGTCTGTTTTAAGAAAGACCATCAAAACAGAATATATATTGAGATATATTTATTAGTTCTAATTCTTCAACGATTAGTAACGAATATAAATTTTCACTCGTGTATGATGGTTTAAAAATCGAAGTGAGTAACACGATAAATTATTAATTTCTTTTTAAGAACAAAATTTTCGTGGAGTTGAAGAGAACATTTTCTTTAAAGTTCAGGTGTGAGCCACTTCCACCACAAGATACTGGCGGCATCACCCGAACGTTGTGAGATGCATTCTGATTTCAATCAGGTTGCAGAATCCAAACACGTGTTGTTGGCAGCTGATGGTGACTACAAAACGCTAAATGGGAAAAGAAGCGTTATAGTAAAATTTAAAAATCCTGAAGGTAGGACAGGCCTCTCCCGCGTGTGTAATTGATTTTACATTTTTACATTTTAGTTGGAGAAATTTACAGTAAGTACGATTTACAATTCGCATGTTACACATCGTGTTTTACGAAACGGTCAAGATTTCCTAGTTATATTACATTCAGTTTAACAGAGAAGTAGGTTAAATAAAATGTTATTTTTTTTAATTTTTTTTTTAATATAAATAAAGGGATAGAGGTACCGGTATTGAAGATAAAAAAAAAAAGATGCAAAAACTGATCGAAAACCCAAAGGTGACCGACAAACTGACGGAGAAAAAAAAACATCGAAACCATGAGCGAGAAAAATGGAAGCAATTTCACAACAGTTATGAATACTCACGTTGAAAATTCATTAAAAAAAAGATTACAGCGGAGAAAAAATAAAAAACCCAAGAAAGAGAGAATGAAAAAGAAATTGATCAAAAGATGGATGCAGAGAAGACCAACATAGCTCATAGAACCAGTGAATTAAGTGAATCTCCAAGCAAAGCAAAACAAACTAAAGCCAGGTTAATTTAAGCTAAATCTGAAGAAAAACTAAAAAATCAGAAAGCTGTAAACACAAGTCGTGAACAGCTAGAAAACAGAGACGCGAAGGAGAAAACACAAGTGAAGAAAAGTGACCAACCAAGACAAAATAAGCGAAGGAACAAAGACTAAAAGTGCAAAAAAAAAAAAGAGAATTGAAGAGAAAGAGTAAGAGGAGAGAAAAGAGAGAGAGAGAATAAAGACAGAGATGTTGTCTTGAGCGAAGCTGGTGCTTCACTGATTTAATAATGCATTTATATTTGCAAAGAAAACTCTTAACAATAGTCATGGACTTGATGCATCACATCACTGTTAAAAACAATTAGAAAAGATAACATAACAAGAAAGAAAGCATATGGCAACAATAAGCACATGCTAAAAGGCTTAAACTAGGGACAAATATCAGGCTTAAATGTAAGTATACAAATACAGAACCTTAAACCTAATTTAATTCTAAAATGTCCCTTTCAAAGGCGCAACATCAAGAAATTATATTGTTGAAAGAATATTGATATCCACAGCAATTGGTGTTGTAAACTTAAATGAAAATAACATAATTGTCATCTATACATTTCTTACGTTTACTTACTACTTTTACTAATTCAACTGTGGTAGTTCTGTGCAGAACTGGGTTATTTAACCTGAATAAGGATGAAAGTTCACAATTGTATGGAGGATTCTGTCAACAAAAACAGTTTTATGACAAATGTGTGGAGATATTAGGATTTCCAAGTTATGAAACGAAATAAAACTTTCTTTTGAAGTATTTGTCAGTCAAAGCTATTGAAGAAATTGCTGAACAGTTAGAATCACAGTTCGACTTATTTGACTCAGTTATTTTTAATGCTGCACTCTTAGAAATTTGTCTGGAAACAAGTACTGTTTTGCAGTGTAATTGCTGTCCCAAATTATGTATCTGATTTGAGTGCAAACTTACACACAAAGGGTTTAAATCCTACACTTATACACTTTACTTATAACTTTTGGAGTGTGAATTTAAACTGGTGTGGTGCAAATTTAAACTGGTGTGGTGCAAATTTAAACTGGTGTGGTGCACAAATTTAAAAAGCACTTCATTTACACCTCATATTTTTAAGAGTGTGTTGACATTAATTGTGAAAGAAAACAAAACTTTTGGTCCGTTCACAAAAATAACAGAACTGTTCAAAATGTTGTTTAATTCCATAATTAAACACAGTTGCGCAAATGAAAGTGTAAATTTTGATGATCTCTTCCGTTTAAATTTGCCATTGAACAACATTCAGATAAAAATGAAGGAATTTAGAAAAATGTTCATCGAAAAAATCATTAAAGGTGATTTACAGTTTAAAGACAGTGATTTTGTAAAAAAAAAAAACATTTACGAGTTAGAATTTCTCATTAACCAAGCCAAATTGACACTTTTAGAGACAGTGATGCGTTTTAAAGTTTTCCATTTTGGAATTTGCTGCTGCGTTTGCAATATGGCTGCAATTAAAAATAAGTAGTTCTAATGAAAACACCAACTCAATAAGAATGATTGGTTTGCATTATATACAAACGAAAGGTACGAGTCTCATTCTTCTACTTGTATTTTCGTTGGTTTACTTCACAATGATTTGACCAAAGTGTTCGAACAATTGAAACCCATCAGCCATTGCTTTGCAAAAGAGTATGAGTTATCTTGGCCAATTCTTTGTCAGTGTCTAATTGGAAATGTCGATACCGAAAAAGTTTTTTCAGTTATACAGTACGTGACATGTTGAAGCGATAAATGAATTACAAATACTTGCTGTACTTGCAAAACTGTAATTCAGCATGTGGTTATAGATTTCAAGTTTGAACCTTGTCAGTCTAAATTGGATTATATCCTATCACTTATATCGAAACAGACAGATTTCATTACAGTATTATATTTATCATTTTCAGAGGATTCATTTTTCTCAGACATTTTTATTGACTTGTATAAAGTTACTTGTGCATAAAGAAAACATTTTGATGTTTTGAAAATAGTAAACTGCAACTTAGTGTGTAGTGGACCATTGGAGCATAAAAATTGTATAGATACTTTTATAAATAATGAAAAAAGTAATGCAAATACAAATGCACAATTTGCACCAATAAATTTATCATGTACGGTACGTCTAATGTTTTGCGTCAAGTACTGAAAGATTCATGGTCTGGTTATGATTCTTTGAAACAGTTAATTATTGAATGTATCGATACTAATAGAGATTTAGAACTTTGGAATTCTTTGTACAAATTCTCAAATCTCACTTGCTTAGGCATTTCTTTGGTTTCTGAGACTCTACCTGTAGAAAATATTGTCAGATACATTAAAG
>JAQFZP010001250.1:0-20988 GCA_034695745.1 Geophilus truncorum | reverse complement strand
TTGATAAATTGAATTCAAAGTTTGTATTGTAATCAAAAAAGGTTGTTATAAAACCTGTTATTTTTCCCAATATGCAAGGATGACATCACCTATAAAATCAGCCATCACGTGACCTGCAAGTCAAAACGACTGTAAATGTTGCTAAAAAAGCATTTTTCTTGCTGGAATTGAGCAAAAAAAATTCTGCCTTGCTGGTTGGCCACCACAAAGCCTAAATTTAACACCATCACCATCATCTATAGTGGATTCAATACTTTGTTGATTATGGTTTCAAAAGTGTAACCTATGAAGTATTGAATCCACTGTAGATTATCCTGTCAATGTAAACGTAGTGTCTATAACTTTTTCCTTGTGGGGATTCATCAAAGATAACATTTTTGCCCCCCCACTTTCTACTTGTAAAATCTTTTTAGTTTTCCATTTTGGAAAGACACAGACCATCTAGAATGTGACGATGATGAATTTCCACTCAAAGTATCAATGCTAGCAGGCCTCTTAATAGAAGCCGGTCTCTCTTTTTTCGACGTATTGGTATATGCCATTCGGCAAGACTTCAACGACATTCTCAGTCCTCTTGTAGCACCAATCACAGAAATCATTTTGATTGAAATGGGTAATAGCATTTTTTTTACTTTACCTACTACCGTATTTCCTCAAATAACGCTTGGCTCGCAAATAGGGCGTGGGTCTCAATTAACGCACCTACAAATTCGTTAAAAATTTTATGGTCAACTCAAAACACTATGTAAAGTTACATACAGAAGTTCTTAAAGAGAGTTTTAGCATTGTTTTTAGCAATAATAACGCTAAAATCAACTTTTAAGATGATTAAATATTTGGTAAATAGCGCCAGGGAGTCTTATTTGAGAAAATATGGTGTACGGTATATCCTAGCAACACTTAATTACAATATCTATCAAATTCTTAGGGTGGAAATATACAGGTGGGTTGTTCAACAGCATCGTAGCAACAACTACATACTACCACTGCTTTGACAAAAAAAAATTAGCCTTTTTAGTCGTCTATTGGGGCGGACCGACCATAGGTGGTCTAGCATCATTTGTATTTTACAGAAATCCAATCTGTCGTAATTTTTTGAATCCGATTATCGTGACAACCACGCTGTATGTAACAGAATTAAAAAATTACTTGAACCAATGGTTTCAAGTTATAATTGGTTTCTATATTGATTTGTACGTTCAATTTTCTGAATTTTACTCTGTATGAAACTAGAAGTAAAACTAACGGGTTTTCAAATAATAGATAACACATTTTCATTAAAGAAAAAGTCTCGCTCTCGTTACAATCTACGAATAATTTTGACATTAACTGAGTGCGACTTTTTTAAACAAAATTTAATGCGTCAAAAAAACCATTTGACTACAATTAATTACTGTTGCGTAGATTTCAACTCAACAATCAATCAACCAACTACCAAACAATAATACCCCACCCAAAATCCAAAATCCAAAATGGAAGACCCTGTTACACATCATCTTAAATAACATGAAATATTTTCTAATATGCTTTGCACAACTAACTCTTCTCAACGTAATATCCATCTACTTCCGCACCATAATCAGAGGTGCCATAACAAATAACTGCATATTCCACGTATTCAAAGAATTCTTGGCTATGCTTGAAACCATCACCGCTTACGCCATTATCAATTACATGTTAACAACAGAAGAAGAATTCGCGGTAGCAGTTTTCTTGACCGAATTTACGTGGAAATTCGTGCGGCCATACGCGATTTCAAACCCGATTGTCTACGTGGAGAAACTGATTATAGACAAGAAATTCGTCAACACTGTCATTATAATGATGCATGTCTTGGCTGGTCAAGTATTCATAATGTAAGTGATATAAAATACATAATTTGATACAGAGTAACATTTAAATTACGTTATTTCCAGAATAACGAGGTTTTTGAGTATCTCGGTACACCGAGAAGAGTGTACTCCTACAGAAATATCACTCGGTTACAGCGCTCCCATTACCATGGTTTTGTCATTTTTCGAGCGATTTGTCGAAGTTTTTGCTGAGGAAAATTTACCTGAGTTAATGGATAATTACGTCAACTCCATGAAAGCTGTCATCATCATAGTAATATGTGAATATCAGACACATTGAGTGGTATGATTAAAAAGAAGTTTTACTCCAAAGTAAATAGCAGAAGCAATAGCGTTTACTACAAGTAAATGTTTTTTGCTCAAAGTATGAATAAAGGAATGCTTTTACTTTTGAAGTCTTGGCTTCAAATTTTTATTTTTTTGTCTTCATTTTTGAAGGCTTTGCTTCAACATTTAGAGGTTTTGCTTTTTCTTCAAAGTGTGTTTATTTCATACCCAAAAGTTAAAATTAAATTTAACATTTTGAATATTTAAGTCCAATCATTTTACAACTGAATTTTAAGTTAGATACAAATAGCATTAACTTTAATAGAACTGCTTTTGTTTTGGAACTGCACTTGACGAGACTCCAAAATTCTTTGTTCCTATCAATTTGCAAAGCTCATACTCTAAGCAAATGCTCTTTTTTAAGTAGCAAAAGCAATTACTCTTAAACTTTTTATTAAACTTTAAATTAAAAATAAAGCATTGACTCCAAAAAATGGAAGTTGGGAGTAATTCTTTTTAATCGTACCACTCATTGCGATTTTTCAATTTGCAGCAACGAAAAACTCAAAACAAAAATTTCTCTGTTAATTTTTTTAAATTTAGGTACTACGATGATCGGTGGTCACTTAAACCCTATCGTGGCTCGTATTTTGAGTTGTGGGCCAAATGATCCCCCCTTGCACGAGTTTTTTGTCGTTTATTGGGTGTCAACTGTTGCTGGTGGACTTATGGGACGAATGGCTTATTATAAGAAAATAGCTCAGCGCAGGCAAATAAAGTGATTAAGTTTCAAATTTTTCGTAATTTTTCAATTCAGTTTTCGTAATTTGTTACAAAAAAATTATGTAAATGTAATTCTTTGAGTATATTAAAAATTATACCTTGATTAAACAAGTTTTGCGTAATTGACTGTCTACCATACGGGTTCTTTGACGGGTACGTCTACGAGGAATCCCTTGGCATCGATTACGGATGATGGGATGAAGTGCATCGGAATGAAACTGACGCGGCCGATTCCCGTAAATTCGTGCGACCAACACTATAAATTACGGAAAAATTATGAAATTGGTTTTTAATTAAATAATTTTGAATTTTGAAAAGATTAAAAATTAGTTCCGATTTTTACCACTGTCAAAAGAGCGCCGTCTTCGTAGTTTTTCTGAAACGTGATCAGTTGTGGAATATCGTGTTCAGCACCGCGAATAAATCCACTTTAAAAAAAAAAAATTTTTTTTAAAATATCTATTTTTTGCCATAATTAAATATCACTGGCTGCCCTCTAGTAGTAAAATTTGATATTAGAAAACAGTTATTCAAATTTTTCAATTCACTAAAATTTGAAAATTTCGTCACTGGAGAAACGAACCGAGCACTTTGAAAAAAAAAAAAATTTAAACTTACCACGGAGTTAGTTCCAGATATGAAACTATCCGAGTTCGAAACACAGCTATATATTTTTGAGCAGATTTTTCACCATCTTCATTCGCAAAAATTATCGCTAATCTCTCGCCTTGCGGATCCCATTCCATACTTCTCACATTCCCGCCGATTCTACACACGTTAAAAACAGAAAACCATTTTAAAACGTTAATATTTGTTTTTAAATGATTACATCACTGTACTTTACTAATCCGGTTTCAGTCTGAAAAGCCACAGTTGCCAGATTCACGACCGAAGCAACATCATCAACGATGCACTCGCTTTTTTTATTTGCGTTATTTTTCGTGAAATCTAGACCGTAGATCACAGTGTTATTTTTAGTTGCGAATAGTAATATTGAGCTATTCGGATGCCAACAAGCGGCTTGACAGTGACCAGCGAGTTTAGACCAGGTTTCGGACTTCCAAGTAAATGTGTTCCAAACTCTGAAATGAAATGTTTAAAAATTTAAAATTTTCGTCATAATAAAATTTTAAAATATGAAGTGAACTGAACTGGTTTATTATTCAGTGTGAATTTACACACCACAAACAGTAATTAATCGTCGCCAAATGGTTTTTTAACACGTTAAATTTTGTAAAAAAATAAAAAAAATTGCAAACAGTGCATGTCAAAAGAAAAATGGTTTCTGGGAATTCTGAGTTTCTGATGCACGACGATTAATTATTGTTTGTTATGTGTAGATTCACATTTAATAATAACCTGTTCAGTTTAATTGGCTTTTAAAATTTTTCATTACAATAAAAAAAATAAAAATTCCTACTTGAATGTTGGACTTGGACCAGCCGTGAATATATAATGGGAGTCAGGTGACCATAAGGCCATCGATACGGCCGAACTAAACACAGCGTCATTTTGATCTTTCGAAATATCCCAAACCTATTCCAAATCAATACGTAAATAAATAAAAATAAAACTTAAAAAAAATTTTTTTTTACCCTTAGACGTGAATCCATAGGCGAAGCAGTGAGAAACAATGACCCATCCGAATTCCACGCTAAACTGGTAACAGGTCCACTACCGGGAAGCGGCAAAACCTCAACGCAACCAGCCGAAGGTCTCGTTATTAAAGATGTCGGATCAAGTTGCCAAATTAAAATGCAATTTGCACATGCAACGGTTAAAACCGATGATGAACAAGGCCTAAAATAATAAGAAAAATTAATACAATTTCGTCATTTAATTTAAAATTTTTTTACACACTTCCACTCCATATCTGTGATTAATTTCTGGAATTTATGTTTCAACGTTGGCACAACATTCGTTTTGACGCTGTGAATGCGAATCGAGTCGTCCGAAAATGCTATGGCGAATTTCGTCGCTCTCGAATGCCAAGCAAATGCCCGGATCATGCTATGATTCCTAAAAAATAAATTTTAACAATCAATAAATAACTTACTAGTACATTAAAAACTTAATATTTCTGTTCTTTACCAATTTGTTACTTTAGAGAACGTATTTATGACGTCACTATCACCTAACTACAATAAAATCAAAATCAATTAAAAATCTAAAAAATGAAAACAAATTCACAGAAAATTTAAATAAAAACTACTTGCTTGCCAAAATGGAAAAACAAAACGAGCAATTCGATAGTTGATGCTAGATAAAACATTTCTTGTTATTAAATGAACCCAACCTAAAAAAAAAAAAAAATATTTTTTAAAAAATTCACAAATTTAAAGCAAAATTTTACCTTCGTTATCATTTTCGGTGCTCAACTCCTCATAAACACCTCTTAAACCTTTTTCCTGCCTGATAATATAAACACAAACATATATAAAAATATCAATTGATAATTTTAAATTTATTTCAGTTCTATAAAAGTAAATTTTTACCATGAGCTACAAGCTCTCCTCCATGTGCTCGCATTTTGCTGGATAAATGCTTCTCTCGCACTTTCTCTCGACATCTGAGGCGCAAATAACGACCCTGCAATTGCTAATTTTGGGTAGTGGGCGATCTGAAACGTAAAAGTGAATCTTGTCAAACTTTTTTTGGTTGCAGGTTTTGATGCTTACTGTTTGGGTGTATTTTTCGATGTTGGCATTTAATGGGAGCGCGATTAGATTGTTCTCCCATTCGCATACAGTTACTAAACCGTCTGCTGGTGGTGGTGGAAAATGAATCAGTGTATTCATTTTTGATGTATCAGATCAGAGTAAACAAATTCAATCAGGTTAGTTGAGTTTAGGAAAATTCAAACATGTCCGATCTCCGGCGGTTTCAGGTGTAGAGCAGCGCAGCAGCGGACTCTAACGACAACTTCTGAAAGCTTTAAATATTTTTTTGTAATTACTGTAGTGTTTTTAGAAGTAACTTACATCTGGTGTTTTGGAATTAAAATAGATCCTTATTTTGTGTTTTGGACGTTTCGGTTTTTTTTTTTTAAATAAAAAAATTAAATTGTGTTCTCAAAAGAGGTTTACGAATTCAAATTTTGAAAAGTGCGATTTAGAATTTCCATCAACTTTTTCCACAAATTATTAAATTTATTCGCGAATCTCATAAATCACCAAAAATCTTTGCAAATCTTTACAAAAATTTTCATACTCATAGTAAATCCCATGAATCTCGTCGACCACGTTTCAGTTTATCCTTCCGTATAAACAACTGTCGGTGCTACAGACAAAATTTAAAACAAAACTTGAAATCACAATTTTTTTTTTCTTATTTATTCTACTCAATCGCTCACAAAAATTTACAAATCATCGACTACATTGCAATCCACCATAAGTAGCGTACAAAATCCAATTAAAAAAATTATTAACTTTGGTGTAAATTCCAAACTTTCCCGGTTGAGCGCATCCGAAACCTTTGGAAACAATACCGATCACGTACCAACGACCGCGATAATTCCACATTAAAGGACCGCCAGAATCACCCTACAAAACACATAAATAAATAAAAAACTTTTTTTTTTTTAAATAAAAATAAAAATAAAGTCTGGAAACGTGAACTTAATTAATTTCATAATTTTTTCCATTTCACGTAACCAGTTCAAAAACATTTTTTTTTCTAAAAATACTTGACACGCATCCTTTCCTCCCTCGACAACTCCAGCACAAATCATGCTTTCTGTCAATGTAAGTGTCTCGAAAGGTTCTAAGGGCATCCGCAGACACATTTCTCTTGAAACCACTTGAATATCAACTTGTTGCAACGTGTCGCTAAGACTAGAAACTTCTCCCAAAAAAAAAAAAAAAAAAAAGTTGAAATCCTTTTTTAACACCCTTGAATTGAAAAATGAAGGTAAAAAGACTCTTCTTACATATGCCAGTCACACCCCAGCCTACAACTAGAGCTGGATGACCAGAAAAGTCGTATAAAGGTGCCAAAAGACAAGCGGGCCGAATGAAACGCGTAATGACGGGTCGACAAAGCGTCAACACCGCAATGTCGTTATCGAAGGTAAATCGCTCGTATTTCGGATGAATGAGCATACGAATGGCTCTCACGCGGACACTCGCGGCTTCCCACGGTGTGGTGCGATCGTGATCGCCAACTGTCACCCAGAATTGACTCACTGTCAAACTGAAAAAGAAAAAATGATGAAGTGGGGAAAGTGGGAAAGGGAGCTTCACTGCAAGGAAAAGTTGTTCCGACTTCCGACAAAATGGAACACTTCAAGATTTAATTTTATTTGAAATATTTTTGTAAGATTAAATGATTGAATTGTATTTTAAATTGTTTGGGTCCAGTATTAACTCGAATTTTTGTTTTCGCCGATATTTTTTTCGATTTTGATTAATATTAACCGATAGTTATTAAATCTCGTTAATATTCATCTGATATTTTACAGTAGTGTAATGAACAAATTTTATCGATTTGTGTTGATATTTATTCGATATAAAATAGTACTGTATTTGTTCTTATCGAATATACAAACTACAATATACCACCAGAGCGGCGCCACTAAACATTAGATGAATACCAATGAGTTTAAGTAACTTTTAGTAAATATCGACAAAAATCGGAGAAGTATCGTTAAATATTTATAAAGTTTGAGTGAATATTAAACGTAAACAGTTGAAATTGTGATTTAAAAATATTAAACTTTAGATATCTCATCTCGTGCATCATTGTCAGAACTCGGAAGTCACGTTTTCCTGCATTGCTCGCTTAACTCTTTAACGCAGTGCGCAGCCGTCAAAACATGTCTATCAGTAATCAACGTTCCTCCACATATCAGAAAACCATCATTATGTGTCAAGTGCGACTGGGATTCAATATTTTCACTTTTCAATCAATGTTACGTATCTCTAAATTATTATTTCATACCACCCACGGGTAAGCCATTACGTCGACCTCTTGACCTCCGACCACTTTTCCACGTATTTTCCTTGAATTCGACACACCACAAGCTAAAATTAAAAATTTTTTTTTTTTAATAATTAAAAAGAAATCTTCGATTTCCATAAATCTTACCACAATGCAAATACTTCGCACGTAAATACACCAATCCATTATGATACAGCGTCTTATTCCGACTCTTAAAACCACCTATAACTTTACTTCTATGACCCCAACCCTTAAAAAAAAATTTAAAAAAATATATAAAACTCAATAGAAATAATTTCAAAATTAAAAACTTACTTTTCTATGATACCAAGTGCAACTAACTTGTATGATGACCAAAAGGATAAAAATCGCGCGCAAAGTGCGCATGGTAAGGTTTTATCGACCGAATGAATCGAATTCGCCATCGCATCCCTAAATCCACACTTCTTCGGTAGCCAAAGGCCATTTTCGTCCACCTACGAATAACAGGAGATGCCTGACAAACGTCCTTCATCATTTTTCTCAAGTCAACGAAGAATATGATTAAAAGCAATGGCCAATAACCCTGGCTACTACAGAAACGTCTCTTTCATTTTATTCCTCTGGAAATAAATGACTCTTAATTGCCTCGAATCACCGTTTCGTTTGCCCCAAC
Organism: Geophilus truncorum; assembly: GCA_034695745.1. NCBI lineage: Eukaryota > Metazoa > Arthropoda > Chilopoda > Geophilomorpha > Geophilidae > Geophilus > Geophilus truncorum. The sequence continues at coordinate 12,492 of JAQFZP010001250.1, read as the reverse complement.
ATTAAACTTCTTTTTTTTTTTTTAAACACTGAAATGGAATTTATTAAAATTTATAATTTTTTAAAATTTTTTTTTGGTACAGTTATCCACCACGAGAGGGTTGGAAAGGGTATAATCAAAAATCGAGCCCCGGGAGCACAAAATTTGACCTTATTTTTTTTTTGTTTTCAATTTTAGAGGTTTTTAGGGTTAAAACTGAGAAAAATGTCGGTGTTTGTTGTTTTGTGTTTGTAAATTCCTTGTGTTTGTGTCATTTCCTGAATGATTTTTGTGGTTTAGAATGTGTTACGTGGTAAAAAGTACCTACTGTAAATAAAGATGATTTTACGATGTAGTTTTTATTGATTTATAGTGAATAAAGAGGTGTTAAATGATTTTATTTCTATTTATAACACCGACATGTTTACTCAAGGAGGTTATTTCGGCTTCGATGATCTTGAAATTGCATCACGTAGAGTTGAATTTAAGATGATTAAAGAGTCGAACCGTCGTAAACTACACCTTTTGCTTAAATCTTCATTTTATAGCCTAAAGTGACAAGTGCTTATATATAAAAAAGTCAAAAGAATTGAACAAAAAGAAAATGGTGGTAACCGATAATTACGTAATAAAGTTTAAAATTGATTTTAAAAAAAATAATTTTTTTTTCCAAATTTTTTTAAAATTTAAATTATTTAAATCCTATTCTTCACATCTCTAACCTTTCTTTGTTTTGAAATTCTATTTTTTTTTAATTTTTCCAAAAACCTGTTTGACTTGTAACCGAATTTTAAGGCGTGAACACGTCAATAGATGGCGTGTTTAAATACTAATTCCCTTCTGCTTTCGTTTGTTAATAAATTAAAATAAGATAAAATCTCGGGATTAATTGAAATTCAATAAATTACCGTTGAGTAAAAACTCAGTCGCTTAATTAGGCGCGAACTTGTGCTTTTTCGTGACAAGTCGCGACCTTCCACATCAAAAATGAAAAATGAAAGTAAAACGATACACAATGGTTTTACTTTGATTTTTTTATTTCAACACTCATACAAAGCAAATACTCATTTCAAATGAAATAAAAAAATTAAAGAAACCAGTTGACATCATCCATTACAGATAAAATAAATCACCAGTTGTATCAAGGTTACGAGACGTGATAAAGCGAGATACGAAAGTGTAATTTGTAGTAGTCGAGTAACTCCGCCTAACGACGAAACTTTTTTTTTTTAACCAATAGTAATAAAAATTTGTGTAAAATATATACAATTCAGTTTTATTTTCTGATATCAAATCATTTTTTTAAAATAATTGGAATGCGGGAAAAGCGGCACGATCTGGATTCAGCATATCAGCCATGAAATAAATAGTTCCAGCCAAACCTGCAATTAAATCACATTGTAGCAGTTATCACGTATTGATGACCACGTAGTGTTAAAATTCAGTATTAAAAAAAAAATAATTAATTTTTAACCAAAATTAAAAAAAAATTTAAAATTTTTAGTTTTATATTTCGAAGGTAGGTGGAGAATGCAAAATGTCAAACTCCGTAATAATTGTGCATTTTCAGCAAAAATTCGATTTATGCATTTTTAGGCAAAATATCTGTTTTATGTCATATAATATTTTTTTATGCATTTATCACTTACCTTCAAACAGCGACAATGGTCGATCTGCGACACGAGCGCCATGTTTTCCATAGTCAAAACACCACTCTGTAAACTAAAAAAAAATAAATAAAATAAAATAAAAACTAATAAAATAAAAAAAAAATTAAATTACAAACAATTTAAATTTACTTTCTGCGCTCTGTATAAATATTTCGGTTCTTTCGTAACTCTGTACACCGCCAGGAAACCATATCCATTTCCCGGGGGTCCGTGACAGATACCGTAGCCTTTTTTCAGTAACCCTCGATTCCAAATGACTTCGCAACACTCCTTGGCGGAAACTAGATATTTCTCACCGCCGAAAACCTCGTGTGCGAGCGTCAAGAGATGAACGAATCCCGGTGCGCCGTGACACCAATGAACTAGTTTATCGGTTGTGCTTCCCATCGACGAGGGGTAATTACCCGATGGGTATTGCAAAGTCATCATATAATCGATGCACGGCCGAACCAATTTATCCAGTTGCGAAGGCGACATGTAGTCGCGCGCCTGAAAAATTTAAATTGTTAAACTTTGAAATTTTGGCGGGAAATTTGAAATTTTTTAAATTACTTGGAGAAGCATGTAGAGAATTCCGCAAATTCCATGTGCAGCGCCGTAGTAGTAACTGTCGTGCCATTTGTACATTAAAGGACATTTATGTTTCTCTTTGGCTGCAAGTTGCTGACCTGAAGTTAGAACCGTTTCAACGACCTAAAATAATAGAAACAAGATTTATATCCGAGCTCTAATTACTCCTTTTTTCCTCACCATTTTTATGACTGCTTTATCCACAATCGCCTCTCCCATGTGTTTCTGCACGAAAAGAAGTGAAAACAAATATCCAACTCGTCCATAGAGCAACTCATCGGGTAAATCGCTGTCCAACTCAGCGACCTCTCGTTTCAATTTTACCAACCTAATAAAAATTCAAATAAATTTTAAATTTTTCTCAAAACAAAACAATCAGTTAATACTTTTTAATCATGTCCTGGGACTGCGCCTGTCGACCGGTTTTGTGATACAAAACAGCAGCAATTGCAATAGGTCCAGCATCGCCACATAAAAACGAAACTCGATGTCCCTTTAAACGTCCAAGAATTTTCTCAACATATGGAAACGCTTTTTGTATGAATTCCTGACTTTGCTCTTGTCCAAGTGTCTTGGATAAATGCAAATACAGCAACGAAATACCTATAAAATAACCCAGAAAAGTTTTAGAAATTCCTCTGATAATTTTAAGTAATTTTGTATTTTATACCGGCAGTTCCAGTATAAACAGAGAAATCTTTCCAATCAGTTCCATCGGAAAGATCATTTTCCAACCGCTCCAATAACACCTCAATATTGTGCAACAAATCTTGCCTTCGAAAGGAAACCTATGAAAACCACGACTAAAATATAGAAACTACAATATCAAACACTAAAATTGATAGGAACCCATACATTTCCTTCTTTCGAAGACGAATAATCCGGAAATTTATTTTCAAAAGCTCTATCCGTCGCCATTTTCACAACAACCGCCATCTAGCGACAACGGCGCGAACAAGCAAAAGTCCATTCTCCTATCCGAGACAAACTCAACTCAACTTTCAACAATTATGAGCCCAAAATAACCAGCCTAAAATAAAAATGATGCCCTTTCAAACACTTTTTTCTTCTCAGTAAAAAAACTCATAAATCTGTTGACATGATCACGTGATAAAAACACACGTGATGCGAAATGACGTCATAAAAAGTATCAAAACAAATGGCTTCGATAACCACGATGTATCGGCGCATTTTTCCATTTAGTAATAAGCAAAGCCAGGAATCGGGACTAACTGCGAGTCAAACGATGAAAGAAAAAGCGATCGCCAAGCTCCTCTCGCCATTCGAGTCATACGTGGTGTCTGTACAAAGTATTTTAATATGGGAAAATGTATATCTGAGCGGGATCACTTTGTTGCTGGTCAACTTCTTATTTTGGTAAGTAAATGCGCACAAACGCGTGAAATGAGGTCATGCACACTTTAAAACGCCGTTTCGCCAACAAATGTAAACAAATCGCACGAGTTTATCGACTTTACAAGTATTTATTTACTAATTTAATCGTTGCTTATCGTTTGATCGCAAAATCACCCGTTTTTTTTGTTGTTGTATCTAAAAATTATGACGTAATAACCGATGATTTTATTGATGCAATGAGCATTTACTTGCATTTTTCTCTCGGTGCGTAGAAAAAAATTGGCGTTTTTTCAATTTCAGTGGTGCAATTTGCAGAAAACATTGCTGAACTTTTTTTTATTATTTTTTTTTGTTTAATCTTATCTAGGTTAAATTGAAAGTGAATAAAGGTCTTTAAAGAGCAGGAAGTTGAAAAGTTTTGTTTCATGGTTGCGATGGGTTCAAGTTGCAGTCGTTTTTATGCTCGTTGCAAAGTCGCGAATTGACAAAACGATTTCCATAAATAAACATTTGGTGTTGTTACTCTGCCAAACATAATAACTTAGATGAGAATATCCGTTGCACAAAATGTTGTGTAATTTTATTTTGCAAGTTTTTTATTTTTTTTTTAATTTTAAAATTTTTTGGGAAATTTTTTTTTTTTTATTTATTAGTTTTTTTTATTTTTTTAAATTGAAAGTTATTGTCTGATGACTAAGAGATGTCAAAGTACGGTTAACCGTCTTCAATCAATTAAACGCAGGGTCAAAATCCAGCGAACGTGGGTTTTTATCGACTGCTCGGAATTAAGCCTAAATGCCGTAGGTTAACATAGGAAAATGTTTCATGGGAAGTTTTTTTGTTTATTTCCGCGTAAAAGCGTATTTTTACCTTCCTGAAATAAATTGGGAGTATTTCAAGGTTTTTGTCACGTTTTAACATTTTATTTAAATAAATAAATTATTTTATTTATTTATTTATTTATTTTTTTGCAGGTTAATGGTTTCATACAGTCATTGTTTTTATTCAATCGTTGCAACCATCGGAATTGTGGTTTTTACATATAGGACGTGGGTTAATCAAATATGGCCTGAAATTAGGGGTAAATTCAAAAAAATAAAATTAAAAATTATTTTTTTTGTAGATTTACAAATTTAATGTTATTTTGGTATTTTTCTTGTTTAGTTTCACCAACACAAGAAGAGGAGGAAGATATGGAAGAGTGAGTTTTAAAAAATAAATAAATAAAATGTGTTTTTCAAGTTTTTACTGATTCCAGTTCAGTTGTAATGCGTTAGCAATTAATATTCATAAGTGAACTAGAATCAGATATTCTGGTTTAAAATACGAAAAATTATTAAAAATTAATATTTTGTGATTTAGATGGACACCCTTAAATCCACAGGTGTTAAGCGTACCGGAAATAAGCCGTTATCTTAGTCAATTTACGAGCTACGCTAGAAAATGTTTCGAGTATCTTGTAAATATGAGACAAGAGAGTCCAGGACAGGTATGGAATTTATTTTTTCAATTCTTTTTGTTTATTTATTTTAATTTTGTTTCTCCTCTCTCTCTCAATATTAAATTTCAGTTTTGCATTCTAATGACAGCTGCGTTATCTGTACTAATAGTGATTGGCAACTGTATTTCAGGCGTTTGGCTTTCATACATTCTAGGTAAATATTTGATCAAATCTGACTGGGAATTACGCAAGGAAATCAGAATCGCCTGATCGGGTGGTGTGAACAAATGTTGGGCGTGATGTAACTGATAATATTCACAGTCACGTGATGCGAATCTCGCAATCAAAACAAAAAACAAGGTTTTGAAAATTTAAGTTGTTTTTATTTTTGCTGATTTTTGATAAATAGAGCCTGGATTTTTATGCATTAAAAATTGAGTTTTATGTTTAAATGCACTAAAAAAAATAACCAAAATAAGCAATAAAAACATTAAAATTATGTCAAAAAAAATTATTCTTTATCATCTCTAATCAACACTAATTAAAAAAATTATTGCAATATTGTATAACAATTTTTTATGCATTCAACCGGGCTCCATTACATAAAATTTTTTTAAAATCTTGTTTTTACCGTCATTTATTTCAAAATTCAATTTTTTAACTTTGACTTTACTTTTTAAACATTTTTTTACAGTCATGTCCATTATGATAGGCCCAGCATTGGTCATTCATGTGTTACCAAAAGCCCAGGAAATGCTAAATATCCTTTTACATAAATTTCAACTCGAATTGCCTTTGTTACTAATACCATTGTTACGTAAGTGCACAATTTTTTTTTTGTTTTTGAAATTTTTTGTTGACGTTTGACATTGGAATTCCGTTATGTTAAAAATGTTGAAAAAACTCCGCCGTATTTTAGGCGGTGATAAAGCGAACCAAACGAACGAATTAGACGAATTCTTGCCGGAAACCAACGCCGAAAACCTCATGGAACTAGACAAGCCCTTAGTTGCATCTGAAATGGAAATCGGCGAACCGTCCAGTATGCCCAGTGTCCACCGCATCGAGGAGCTGCTAAACGAAGGTAAAATCATCTCAAAAACATCAATAAACGATATTTAACCCTAATAATTTCCGTATTAATACACTAGAAGACGACGAAATGGCACTACCTGCCGACGCTTTGGCGAACGTGCCGAGCATCGAAAGCCAAATAGATGACGAAATCAAGGAAGAAGATTTATCGCTACGAAGCAGCGACCAGAGTTCGAGCGAAATCCGCTTCGTGCCGTCACATTTCGACGACTCGGACAGCGACGATGACATGAAAGAATTCACAGAAGGCCTTCACTTCACCGACAGCGTCGATTCAGGACTCGTCTGTCGCACGTCTGCGTCTGACGTGCAGCAGAACGAGAATCTGAGCGCCGTGATTTCAGCCATCGCGAGCACAGTTCCTCAAATCACCGCAGCGGGTCAGAGCCTAATGTCGAGCATAATGAACCCTAGTCTCACAGAACCGAGCAAACGACAACATCACAAGAAAAGAAAGGTTCTGCACAGGTTACACCAAGGAACGGACGCTGCTGACTCAGATTTGACAGACTTTGAAGTCGTATCCGAGTCGGAATTAGACCCCGGCGTCAACGAGTAATTTTTATTACGTGTTGTTATTGTTGTTAGTTAGAATTTATTACTGAAATTATGAGCAAGAGAATTTTTTTTTAATTTATGGGTAAATTTACCCAAATATCAATTTTATTCATTTTTAATACGTAATTCGTTTTTGTTTCGTGTATAAATTTGTATACTTTTTTGTTTAGATTTTTAAAGCAAAAAATGTGAAATTTTTTGAAATAAAATTGCCTCTCCCTCATTTTTATATCCCGACAACTTTCACGCGTGGTTTTATATATTTATTGTAAATTAATTAATTAATATTGTACTTAAATTATGACGGTTTATGTAATAAAAGATTAGATTTGCAACTTTTTCCCCCTTTTTGCAATGGTCTGTTATTTAATTTTATGTAATTTTTTTAAGTGTAGATTGATTTTTTTTGTACTTGTATTAATAAATTTGTAAAGTAAGGAAATATTTACTTATTCTTTTAAATTTTTTTTTTATTAATTCCACACACGATTAAACTTCTTTCATTTCTCGGAGACGTCTCACGGCACTTCGCACTGTTGCAGCTGCAGTTGTGCTGAAATGAATAGAAAATAATTGATTTTGATTTATGTTCTTATAAAGAAAAAAAATGTTTTGTTTTTATTTTACCTGTAAACCCACGCTCCGCCAGCGACTACTTTCTTACAGCCTTTGCAGTTCCAGATACCAACGCATTTACGTTTCATGGTTTCCTAAAGAATAAATTAAAATTAGTAATGGTTTTTTTAATTTTTATTAATGTTTATTTTGACTTACTTTCCCGCAAAATGTACATGTGTATTTGCCGTGTTGTGTTATTTCCATTTTCTTCACCATTTTTCTCAAAGAAGCACCATATCGGGTACCGTATTTTCCCACAACTCCGACTTTCTTCGTACGTTTTGCCTGTACATTGAGACATTTTTATTTAATGACATTTACGAAACTAGGCCTAATGTTTGGCCATGTTTGCAATGCGACTGTTATCAATACAAAATGACCGAAATTTCACTATTTTTAAGCGAAATACACATCGGTTTTTGAATTTTACCGTTTAATTCGGTAATAAAATGATTTTTCGAATAGATGAATGATGATTTTAAAAATACATACCATTTCGACAACAGGTCTAAATCTCCTCAATGCCGGAAAGAAACCGGATGTTGAATAAAACTCACGCGGCACCCTTGTGGCAAAAATAGGAACTATTCGCTAAAATAAATTTTACACGTTACAACAATTTACTTTATAAGACTTAAATATCTGTAAAATAATAAATTATTATCCTAAAATTAACTCTTAATATTAATTACAATAAAAATAAATCTATAAATCAAACGATAAAAATAATTTCAAATCCATCACGTTGTAATTTGCATTTTTGACACCCGACGGCGCTGCGACTATAAAAGGCTTGTTTTCAATTTGCCGGACTCGCAGTTGTAATTTACTCGCAGTTGAAGATCGTTCTGATACTAAACTAATAATCCCGGTGTTATTTTCAACTTAGAAAACAACTTTTCATCATGTCTTTAGACGAAGTAAGTCATTTTCGTTAAAATTTTTACTCAACAGTGTAATTTACTAATTTCCCATTTTAACCTTAGCGATTCAAGAAAGCCGCCGAAAATGTTAAGAATCTCAAAAACAAACCAAACGATGGAGAAATGCTCGATATCTACGCTTTATTCAAGCAAGGAACTGTCGGAGACTGCAACACTGGTAAATTTTGAATTTTTTCTACATTTTTAGCACTTTTTATTAAAATTTTCATCTAAAAATTCATTTAGCGCGACCGGGTATGTTGGATTTGAAGGGCAAAGCGAAATGGGATTCCTGGGACGGCAAAAAAGGTAAAAATAAAAAAAATTTGCTGAAAAAATTGCGTGGAATTTATATATCCGGCATCTATTTATCATTTACCGCCCACGACTTTATCTTTGACCATTGAACGATCGAATGATAATTCTTTATAAATTTTATATCTTTGTATCTTGAATTTTTTTCTATTTTTTTATCTTTTTGTAGGAATGACTCAAGACGATGCGAAGGAGGCCTACATAAAGAAGGTCGAAGAGCTCATTAGCTCTTATGGATTAGCTTAGAATCGATTTAGAATTGCACTGCCAAAGATTTTTGTGATGTTTGACATTTAAAAAAATTCAGTTTTGTTTTTTTCGTTGTTAAAAAATTTTTGACTTTAGTATTTTTTGTATTTCACAAATACGACGAAAATATGTTTAATTTACATTCCTAGTTGTAATTAAATAGTTTTTCCACGATAAAAACTAATAAAATTTAAGAACTAAATCGAGGAGTTTTAGTTTATTTACCATTTCCGGTGCGATTGGAATTGCATTGAATAACATGTGGTTTTAAAAGCTGCAAACACCTGAGTTAAAAGCGAGTGAGTCATGAACACAATGAAAAAAAAATCTTATCAATTTGAAGTATTGATCTACTGCTTGACAACGAAATCGATACGTCGTAAGATAATAATTATTTTTATTTATTATTCAAATTATTGAGTTTTTTTCCTTTCGTGAGTCATTTTGAGAAGTGAAATAAAAATTAGAGCTTTTATAATAAATGGGGAAAAAGTTGAAGCTTACCTTGAGTTATGACTAAGAACATAATGTACATTTAAATCACAAAATTTGCATATGACTACTGGTGTTTGCGCATGTGCAATTTTTATTCTTTTTTAATCATTGCAAACGGAAGAAAAAAATTAAAAATAATAAAAAAAATTAGATTTTTACTTTTCTAATTTGATTTATTTATTTTTTTTAACAAAAGAAGAAATTTGAAAAATAAATAAATCTATTCAATAAAGATTTGATTTACTGTATTAAATAAAGAACTTTTCTAAAAGCAACGTTTTAATTTCTAAATGATGAAATTTCACTGACAGGCATATTGATGTTTGCAGTTACAACTGGCGTTGTATTCACATGTGGTTTGATAAGGAAAACCTGAATTTCATAATAAAATTATTACAGGTACCGTATTCGATAAATCATCATTGCCTGTATAAATGAATGAAACGCACTTTTATCTTATCCGCTAACGCCAAATCCGTAACACAACGGACTTCAGTCTCAAAACAATATTGAAGTCCGGGTACCAATACTGAAACCTACAAAAATCAATTAGAAAATGTACATTAAAAAATAATAATAATAATAAAATATAAAAATAAATAACTAACCTCCATGTAATTTTTCTTAATTAAATAAATACGGTCGTCATACTGAAAAGTGAGTGCTAAATTCATGCACAGTTTATTCGAAGACGTGTTTTGAAGAAATATTTTCAGTCCAAACACAGGACCCAAACCGTGAACTTGCGCTGTTAATTTAATTGGGTCTTCAGGATCGTTTGCTAACGGCATTTCACTCGACTGTAACGACTTTACGTAGCTTTTTGCAACTTGTAAACGCATTCTGTATAAATCTTGTTGAAACATCCGATGCATCACTAAATTAAACCCAAAAAAAAACTTAAATAAAAATTCAAATTTTCAAATTTCCCGCCACTTACTGACTGGATTTTCCCTTTCCCTCATCGTCTGATCAACAAACAACTTTGTTTTCTTCGGAATATTCAACTTCTGATTCTGAGCTGCTGGCGGACCCATCACTTGATCCTTAGCTTCAAATTGCGCAGTCCGCCGCAGAATTTTCACTATCAATCCGCCACCTTCCGTCACCATCACTAACGTATTATCTTCCCGACCAAACCGACCAAATTTCAGCGCAACTACTGTGTCTTCCGCGACCAAAACATCGACCAAGTATCGGTCCAAATAAAAATGAACCAAACCGTCGGCCAAAGCAACTGCGACCAAAGTAATGCCCAGTTGTTTAACTTCTATTTTACACATAGCTTTGATGGTTTTCCCAAGCGGTAACTTCCATAACTTCTTTCCTTTCACTGTGTAACAACTGAGTGAATCGTTCATGCAACCGACGACGATGTTTTTACCGATTTTTTCAACTCCCACCGGTTGCGAACATAATTCTACGCACAATCGGGCTTGTTTCGTGGCTCTGTGAGGAAAAGATTAAAAAAATTAAATATTTTTAACTTAAAAAAACAATTTTTTAAACCTTTTAAGTGTGTATAAACAACCGTTTCTACATGCGACTAGTATTTTGAATTCGACGTCGAATAAACCGCTGACGGAGAGAAAAACTGGAACTGCTGGTAAGACCATCTATATAAAAATAGAATTTAGAATTTATTTATTTTTTTTTTTTTTAATACTATTAGGTTACCGATGTTAGAATCGTGAAAGCCTCCGGATCCAGAATATAAATGCTTTTATTTTCTGTCCCCAACACCAAGCAGCTCACAGCATCGTCTTCGGCCATTGATTTCTTGAGAGTCGTAAGACATGTCAAAATAGTCTATAAATAATTTAAATATTTAAAAATATATTTTTAAAAATGTCAAAAATGATATTTTTTTAACACGAACTTGACGTTTCAATGGATGATTTTTATGTAGGTTTGCAAATTGCTCCATTTCGTTGGCTTCCATCATCAAAAACCTGAATTAAAACAATAAAAATGTTAAAATTTTACAAATATTTTGACTTTTCCTTCTAAAATACCTTTGAGATCGTGCTGTGAGGCTACTTTCACCGATTTCACTTCTGAAATATTAAAAATCTTATTAAAAAAAAATATAAAAATTACCAAAATATTTACAAAATTTACCTAACACCTTCCAGTAATTCCCTCAACATGGAAATATCAATTTTTTCCTACAAATTCATTTAATTTATTTAAATCCAATTTCTATTTAAACACACACTCAACTGCTTTTGCCTGCATCCAAATATCTTGTTCCATCGGATTAACATCCAAAGTTGGCAAAGTAAATTTGAAATACGGACGGAGGTTTTTGTATATGTATATATGCGAACCGCCACCAACAGCAATTGCTGAAATTAAAAAATAACAAAAAATTAAAAATTCAAATCTTAAATTATTTAAAATTTTATTAAAAATGTTTACCTGGTACCCTCGGTTCGCAAGTGTCCATATGAAACGACGCAACACCACTCGGTAGATCAATTAAGGTGTTTTCGTTGACTAATTTCACACCTTTAAACACTTTGAGCTTCATGTTTGTAAACCCAGTGCCTAAATCGGCCACAATCAAACTGAAATCGCCATCTCCCTTCATATCTGATAGTTCCATGCATTGGGAAAACGTGTACAGAGTTGATACCGGGTCGTAACTTGCATTTAGCCAACGACTCGCTTGTAAACTCCTACAAAATTAAATTTTAAAAAATTGTTAAAAATTTGTCATTAAAAAAAATTTCCATTAATTTTACCAAGAAGTGGGTGCGTTGTCGTTTTGAACGGAATTCCACATCGTGAAGAATAAATATGACGACAAACTAATAAAACTTTCAAACCTAATGCTTTTCTACTGTGACATTTTGTTTGTGTGTACAGTTTTATGGTTGTCATGGCAACAGCAACAGTTGGCGAAAGAACTTGACTTTTGTATAAAATCGTGTGATTGTGGTGGGAAATATCTGTAAAATTTCAGAATTATATAAATCTTATTATTATTTTCATGTAAATAACAGATAATTTCACCTTTTATATCTGTAATTTTTAAATTATTACTTCTTGATCGCCGAAAGTCACGTTTAGAAGACATGATTTCACTCTGAACACCCAAACACTTAAATATTTATTACTTGTAAGTCTAAATACAACTGTACAAGCAACAACCAAATAAAACCTCGAATTCCTGTGAACCAAATTCCAAAAACACGAGTTTATAAAATATCGATTAATT
>JAQFZP010001249.1:0-21004 GCA_034695745.1 Geophilus truncorum | reverse complement strand
TGCGCTGACGTCATAATCTGTATTGTATCCTGTGCAATACAGTACAAATTATGACGTCAGCGCACGATACGGAGCGCCAACCGGTATAAAAAGAAATTCACCTTATAATTCTTGTAAACAAAATTTCACAGTGTTTAAAATTCCGAAATACCGGTATCTCAAATTCCCAGTTCACAATAACCAATCCATTAAAAAAAATCATTTATTAAAAACTATAAAAAAAAAATACACGTCGTAACTCCCAATTAAAAACCACTCATCTCGAGCGCCGTAATAAAACTCAAGTAAAAACTCTCACATATAATAAAACAAAACTTCCACATCTTACCAAATCATTTCCCACTAGAAAAAATGATAAAATTAAATAAATCATAAGAAAAACCATAAACAAACAAAAATTACTTCTCCATTCCGCCTCGAGGTGGCAATTGAATCGCTCCATTTAAAACACGCTTTCTCCGTGCATTGCTCTCACTCACTCTCAGTCCAGTCTTGGATCGCCCGCCGTGTTCTCAGTGGCCATTTTCAGTGGCACGTTGTGTTTTGACACACATTTAAGGTAAGACCTAATTTAACCACTCACACACACACACAAAATAGGCATCTTTTCATTCACAAAACTACTTCTTATGATCATGCCGTAATGTCGAACTGTGGGAAACGAAACGTGGGTGCATCATCCTATTGATTGTCATCTATCACCCTGAAACCGATAAGAACTTTCATTGCACTTTAATATTTCATGGGGGAAGAGAACGACTATAATTCACCTTAATAATGATGCATAATTAATGAAACTTGATATGTGTGTTTAACATTATAAACAGTAATAAGGTTTCTTCGATCAAGTTGCTCGTTTTATGTGATGAAAGTTTTTTTTTTTGAGTTTTTTGAGTTCATGATTGGAAATTGGGTTAAGCAAAACAAATGTAAGTTGTAAGTGGTTTGAATCTTTAAGTTAAATGGTAAATGTGTCAATTTTTTTTAAACTAGTTTTTTTATATGTTTATTTGAGAATTATATATTTGTATAAAAGTTAATTTATTTTGCATAAACTTAAATATGGTAATTTTTTTTTATTTTAAGCACATCCGAATTCGTTGAAAACACACTTTTTGACTATATGTTATGTATAGTGACATATAAAAGTTCTTAAAAATGTTTTAGCATTGTTTTTAGCAATAATGATAATAATGCTGAAATCAACATTCAACACTTTTAAATAAGGGATTAAAATATGGAAAAATTTGGGGGAAAATAAATTTTGCAAATAGGCCATGAAAATATAACACGTACTAGGGATGCAAAGTTTGCATCCCTAGTACGTGTCGTATTTTAAAACCCGACACCTCTCGGTTCTCGAATTTGAAAAAAATTTATATACCGAACCCGTTCCAATCCCGAATGCTTCAAATCCGTCTAATCACTAATCCCAACATTTCTAATTCCTAATCCCGACATTTCTTATCCCTAATCCTGACATTTCTTATCCCGATATCCGTAATTTTTTTGTATCTCAGTTTCAACTTGAGATTCAAATAAAATACGTTTTGGGAACACTAAAAATATCACTAATAATGATATTTTTAGCGATACCAAAACGTTTTAAAAATGTTTTGAGTTGCTTTTATTTGTTATTAGATAGGGATAACTATTCAATTAAATGAAAGCAATGCAAACATCTATTCCATTCCCGTTTCCGTTTAATTCGGATCCTGTTTCAATCTAGAATGCTTTAATCCCGTCCAATCCCTAATCCCGCGTCGGGATCGGGTTTTTTCCAATCTCGTTTGCATCCGTACACGTACTTATAGATATAGGTACATGTTCGAAAGTCGGAGTTAACGATGAAAGGTCTTTTTATTTCGAAAATGAAAGGTATGGTGTAAAATTTTAAATTTACTGATAAATTTTGTTGATATCAATTTAATGAAAATTTCTAGAATTTTTTCCAAGTAATTGTGTAGACAGTAAGATGGATTTTCTGAGAATTCTGGATATTGGGATTCTTTTTCAACGGCTTTATATGAGAGTTACAAAAAGAAAATTTGTAAAAAAGAAAACGTTAATTAATTTTGATGGAAAAAAGCTCTTACAATTTTTAGAGCTTTTTTCCAGTAAAATTTTACTTTTAAAAAAATGTAAAAAATATTAAAAACTTGAAATAGAATATTACAGAGAAAAAACAAGGAAAAACATCATGACCAAACAGTCCATAAACTTACCTTAAATATCCAGTAAAATTGATTTAGATGGTTTTAAATCATGATATTATAGATTTTGAATGTCTTTAAACTGTTGGCACTAGGAAGTCTTCGAATGAATCTATTCTTTACCCTTGGATTTCTTAATGGTATATGAGGGAGAAGCGAAAAAAGGATTTATTTTAATGGCTGTTTGTTATACTCCATAAATATAAAAAGAAAAAATTCTTAGCTTTATACATCCCAAAGGCACAAAATTTCTATGGATGCCTAAGCTTATATCTGGTACAATGGTGTTCGATATCGAAAAAAAAAAATAAAAGAATTTTCTAAAAATATTTTCTCAAGTACATAACGGTTAAAAGTGTGGAATTTAATTGCTTTTAGTTGTTGTTGTTGTTGTTGTTGTTAGTTAGTTAGTTAGTTAGTTAACTAGTTAATGTAAATCTTGAGACCAAAAACTTTAAGGGAAAAAATACTGTGCAACAAAATTTTGTGATATTTTGTAAATTTTGTAAATTTTATTTTAATTTATATTTTACATGTATAAAATGGCTTGCGTAAATTTTGGAATAACTAATTTAAAAATTAAAACAAAATTTTGCACTTTCCTACGTAGGGAAGTACAAAATTTGGTTTTATTAAAAAAAAAATGCATAAATTGCAATTTATGCATTTTTTTTTAGCCGCATGTAAACATTTGTGTAAACTCACAAGTCAGCAGTAAACTCTTCAATCAGGAATATTGGATTTTGATATTTTATGTTATAGTGCACATACAGAGTGACCAAGGTCAAGCTTTCAATACAAATAAATGCATGAATAAATTTTTCTTTATTGATCAGCTATAAAATCTGATTCAATAAAATTTTACTTTAGGTCCTCAGACCAAATCCAAGTATAAGGGGAGGGGAAGAAGATTAAAAAGGGGAATGATTTTTTTTCTTAGTATTTTTAATTTTATTCTATTCCCCTTCTTTTGTGACAATATTTGCTTTTAATTTTCTTCCCCATTCAGGAAAAATATTCATCTGTTGATGGTAGTAAGCTTTATGGAAATCCATGTGTGGGTGTTATCAGTAAATTGTTAATATCTTAAATCTATATCAGAGAATATAAAAATGGACTTTTTCAGGATTTTCAGAAATTGAGTTTTTATAGCAAGAATTCCCCAAATTACTGAAATGTTTGATTTTTAACTTTGATATTGTGAAATAATTCATGATTTTCAGAAATCTATGACTTGGGTGAGAAAATCAAATAAATGTATAAATAACATAAAAACCACGTCTAAACAACGTTGTAAAATGACGTCCTATAACACTACGCAAGAATGGTTAACTAAAGCCAAATTCTGGAACAATGTATAGTTAGCATCAAGATTAAATTTTTAAGTCTTCTTTGGTCAACCTCAAAATGGTTTTTCAGCTCTGTAAAGTCATTATTACAAATCATTTTTTAATTCCCAAGGGGAATTATTGCTGAAACTGCTTTTATCCTCCAAGAGTTATTAGAAGCTGGGGAAATAAAGAGAAATATTTTTTTTTTGTTTTTGAACTTACTGTTAGAAGAAAAATTTATTTCATTTTAGATGAAAAATTTTACTAACAGTGGCAAATGGTGATTATTGATTGTACACAACTAGTCAGAAGTTTCCTTCTGAATTCACATTTTGCTTCTGTCTGGGAATTAACGAGACTAGGGAATTATTTACTAAAACTAGTCTTGGGGCACGAAAGTGCAATAAGAGAGACGGTGGGAATTAGAGAAGAGGTAAAGTGGCTTTGCTGTTTAGTAAATTTTTTTAGAAAACAGTTGGAAATGTTAGTGAATTTTTTTGCAGTGAGAATTAAGACTTCAATGTGAGGAGTTATTAAAGAGATTTTTTTTTAGAAGACAATTTAATTTAATTGACATTAGGAAATGCTAGATTATAAAGATATATTGTAAAGTAAGAAGAAATGTTTGAAAAGGTCAGTTTTTAATTTAAGAATTACACTGCTGCTTTAATATACCGGTAACTGTCTTTGGGGGTTTAAAAATTCAATGCATTGTAAAATACACAGTGTAAATGTAAACATCTAAAAGCTAAAACTAAGGTTTTTAAAGTTTCTAAAGTTGAAGCTGTTTTCTAGACATTTGAGCAGCCTAAAATAATGCACTGGACAAACAAATGGCAGGTGATATAGGAATCTAATTTTGCATTAAGCCGTAAAAAAATACTATATTATAGACAGCGTTGATAAATAAATCTACTATTTAGTCTCACATCTGACTTGAAGCCAATTTTAGACGTTTGAATTGACAGTGAATAGTTGTGTTAGTAAGGAAAAACCTTTTTTGTCACACTACAGTATTTGAATGTGTAAATTGGGGTCAACAGGTTGTCTGCATTGTATGTGAGTTCAAGCCATTCAGTGTGTGTATGATGATATAATTGTGGAACAATGGTAGGTATGTATACAATTTTATAAAACTTATGATGATATACAGTAATATCATGAATGAATAAAGGGTGTTTTTCTATGTTTAATTTTTGAAAGGCTCCAATGTGGCCATTACATGAACTAAAAACATGGCTTTTTATAAACTTCAAATTTTGTTTATTGCAAGTACTGTTTATTTTTAAAAGTTAATATAAAATAAAAAGCAAATAATGCCAGAGTAAACATCATCTAATCCATCCACAACTTAAATTCATGGGGCAAAGAGGATTGTCTGGACTAGAAGGCGCCATTTGCATTGTTCGAAATGATGTGGGTTTCCGCCAACTTGTTCGATTAAGAGTGCTGTTCACATCATGGAGTATCCTGGTTTGAAATATTTACTGTACCGGTAATGCCATACACCCACAAGTCTCGATTTATGTAAAGTTGGCCAAACCATTAATGTCAGCTTTTTGAAAAATACTGACTTACATTTTGGTTCCATAATAACTTTTCAGCTTCCTTGGTAAAGTAAGCGAAAGCAATTTTACGATGGCAGCAGTTGCTGATTTGTGGAAATTAGTTTGTAATACAAAACATTGTAGACAAAATTGATCCCAGCCATAAAAACTAAGCTGCTACACAGATCTTGTGCACACATGACATCACATGTTCGCGTTGTAAATTTGATGCAATCATATTTTATCACCTGAAAAAATTTATTAGTCCTAAATCACGTTGATGTTTGAGACTGTAGATGAAGAAGAGCAATGTAAAAGCTTCTTTTAACTTGCTGAGAATATTTGTATATTTATTTTTCGCTGAGGGAATCTGAAGTGTTAAGTAATGAGATTGTGGTTTATTTGAAAGTACATTATGTCACACTGTTGCTTAACATTCTTGACAAATTGCATGATACAGAACAAGAATATCATGTTGTGCAAAAAATCCTTTTATAGTGTTTTGAGACAAATGTTAGCTGAATTTAAAATGCTTTTAAAGCTTTTACGAGCACTACACTTCCAAAATGCAATGAAATATTTTTTTTTTGTGAAACATTGGGGAACAGGTTCGGAATCAAAACACTAGGTGGGTTCGTTTATTTTTTGAACATGTGTAAAGTTTAGTGTAAAACTTGTGATTTTTCTCGATCTGATTGATAAAATATGACGTCAAAAGTTTGTAAATGTTAATTTAAACCAGTTTAAACTTGATTTACACAAGTGTAAATAATAAATGAACCCATCTACTGATATTAGACGTAAAGATTTAGCCAATCACTGCAGTGAATGTGAGCAAGCTCAGTGACCCTTTAATTTCTGTTTATCAACTTGGTCAACGTGGTTACCTTAAGTGACAGGAGGACAAAAGTTCTAATTTAGGTTTGCAAAATAAATCCAATTTCCTACATTTATCTTCTATTAGCCAGTAGTCGGTTGTGACATCCAAATTTGGACCTGTACTGAAATTACCAGTTAATCTATTCTACAGCATATTGGAAGACATGCTTGCATTAGTTTATTCACTTTGATTACCAACTGTGCGCAAAATCAAGAAAAAATACATCACAACTTGAATATGAAATCTTTTATTTTTGCAATTAGTTCATATTTTGATGAACTCTAGTCAATTTTGGGGTTAAAAAGACTTGAGGTTATAATCTGGAAATTTTGTGACCCTTAAATTTCTATGAGAAGTTTTGATTAGGCTGCCTGTTATAACAAACTTGTGAAGTGAGAATTAAAGATTGTAGTGTGTAATAATTTACTTTTAATTTTTTACTCGAGAGGTTAAGATAAAACTTGGTGGATTTTGATTAACTCTTTACCAACCTATGCGACAAATGTCACAATTATCAATATCTTTCTTTAAATTTTTTTTTAAAAGATACAGTATTTGATATTTTTATACTTGTTCAGAATGTGGATTTACATGTTCTGAATTTTTTAATGCTGATTGAACAGCAATTTTAAAAGTATTTATGAAATGAAAAATCTTGTTCCTTAAAATCTCAGCAAAATAATTTGGTTGTTTTCACTGCACAAATTCTTTAGTCAAAGCGCTGTTATTTCTGCATACTTTAATGTATTTTTCTAACTTCCGAAGTTTTGGTGAGGAAATTCAAGTTTCCATAGCAACAGCGCTTCTATTAATTAAGAACATCTTTCAAAAGTGTGACAATTGTCACCATTGTCGATACTTGGTGTAAGTTCAAAAATTCGGTAAACGAAAGGTTAAATATAATCTTTTTTGCCGAACATAAGAACTGAACATTACGATCCATCAGCTTTATGGTAGGAAATTTATATAAAAAAATACCTCTATTGCTGGTAACCGAGGGTTTAAAATAAATTGAACCGCACAAAAATTATTGCATTTCGATAAACTGATAAACAACGGTGAGCGATGTTGGCATGGAAGCTGGTAACTTTAAAAAAATATTTAATAATGTTCGAAGAACACCGACTTTGTTCGATGGAAAAATCTAAAATATTTTTTGATTAATATTTTTATTTTTTTATATAGTACTTTTTTCTATACGTATCTTCAAATATTCTTCATTGTAATTTCCATTAGTGAATCTATCAGATCGTTTTCAAGATCATTGGTTTCTGACACGTGAGCAACATCTGTAAACAATTGTTGTCTCTAAAATCTGTTGACTAACAAGTAAGAGTAAACAACTGGTGTAAATTTATTAGTGAAGCTGGAAATGACTGTATTTCTTGATACCACTCGAGGTTACTAGTAACAAGTGCTTGGGTTGTTTGTGGTCATAATAACTTAAATAGTTAGTAGTGATAATGTTCCAAACATTACTTTCATCTTGTTTGTGTATAGTTAATAAGTGATGCAGTGACATCTGAAAATACAGATAAAGGTCACTACAGTTAAATAATGCTGAGAATCACAATTTATAATTACAGACTTGAAGAAAGAATTTTGAATTTGTGATGTCACTTATGATTTGCGATTTTCAAATTCAGTGGAATCTGCGAGTAACGACATTTAAGGGACCACTCAAAAATGTCGTTATAACCGATTGTCGTTATATCCAGATTATTTTAAAATTGCTTGAGTGGGGTGGGAAAAAATAAAAATGTCGTTATAACTGGAATATCATTATAACCGAGACCGTTACTTGCGGATTCCACTGTACTTGTCCAAAATACTTTGGCGAACACGGAAATTGCAGCCAATTGCAGTGAACAACAATGTGATGCCACTTTGACATCACATTCGAGTCTGTTTGTACCCACCATTTTAGAGGGACCAGTTGCACCAATCAAAGTTTAAGTTAACTGGAGTTTAACTGGAGTTTAACTAATGTTGAAAATATTGCTGAACTCAGCTTAAATTTTAACTTTTGTTGGTGCAACAGTTATGGCAACATCAGTGGACTTATCCAATGGGATTTTTATAGTTGCCGTCAAGAGTTTTTTTGAGACTGCCGGACTTGTCGGTTTGTTAACCATGTCACACAGAAATTAATGGCTGTGTCCACAGATAAATATGGCAGAACCAGCAAAAGGTTAAAAAAGCTATCATTCATTTTATTTATATTAATTGTTAACCTTTAGTTGGCTTCCTCACATCTTTTTTCTGGGCACTTCCATTAATTTTGATCTAAACGGATACTGAAGAAATGTGACGCATTGCCATGATAACTCGCATAAAATTCTACCCAATAGCCCAAAGGTTCAGAAGTCTGTTTTTATGACAACTTAAAGACTTTATGTCAAGTCTATGTGTTATTGCTTCAAAAAGACATGTTTAAAATACTAACAGTGCTCTGACTATTACACTTCAGCACCCCTCAGTGTTGAAATTTGCTACTACAATTTTCAATCTGAATATTATTAGTTTAATTAACAATTGAAATATAATTTATGACTAATTTACTCAATTTGGGATTATTTCAGACAATCATTAAACAGTGGAAATGTTCCACAACTGTAAATTTTCCCCTTAAGTACTCTTTTACTACAAATACAGAGTAATCCGAAATTCATGCTTTAATTGCCTATAATTTGATTCCTCATTACATCCTTTCCAAGTTGAGGGAATTCCCTTAATTACAAGCATAACTCAAATAACTGTCAATAATCAAGTACCTGTACATTGCATTAATCAATACTGATGAGTGTTATGACTCTATCAATCATTCTATTAAACACTCCCAACAGATACTGTCATCAAGGATGATTGAAGGGTTGAAAGTAAGTGTTATTATTGATCATGGAGTGTTCTACTTGTATCTATTTTATCTTACTTTATTTCATAAGATTACAAGGATAGAGAGTTGAGATTTGGTTTAACTTACTTTAAGAATTTTCTAAAATATTCTTAACTCATTAAAATTCCATGCATCAAGTTTAATTGTCTTGAAATTTTAATGGGAAGTCTACTGTTATTTTAAGTTGCAGTTTAATTGATTCTCATGCCAATTAACACTAACTAAGGATAAATTTGTAATTTAATACTTAAATTTACTTCAACTGAAAACTTTAAATAAAATTTATTTATTGTGTATATTATAAATACAATTTATAAATTCTGTAAAATTAGAAGAAAAAAATAGCAAAAATCAATAATTTACAATTTACAATTTGAATAGATCTCAATTGTATCGATTTTTCACCAAGAGGAATCTTAAGGAAGCTTTTTATCCTCCCAAATCTTCATCCATTCTTGCACACATTCTAAATAGTTTTCTTTTTCCCATTTATTGTCTTGCTTTTTTTTATCTTTACTTCTTACCAGTCAGACTAAGACTGATTACACTGTTACAGCTGAACCCCATCTTGAGTCTGAGTGATGAATGAAGGAAATTTTATCAGTAGTGCAGTAATAGTGATAGTTTAGCAGCAATAAATACACACTACAGTTTCATTTTTAAGACTTTCAAATGGTTTTATGGATCATTGAACACTTAATTTTCTGTTCCTCTGTTCAAAATGTTTTTTATATCTTTTTTCTTTTAGGAACTTGGATTGGATACAAAATAGGAATTGAGACTTGAGTGGATTGAAGAAGGCCAAAGGTAAAAAACATTTTTTTGGTACCGTAATCAACTAAATAATTTATAAATTTATGGAATTTTATAAATCATAAGTTGTCTGCACTACATGAGCACAATTTCTTACTTCATCCTGTATATCTCTAGAACTTAACCTTGCTTATCCCATGTTGGGTCAAATGCAAACTGTCTCAACTTAAAAATTTATTTAAAAATATTAGTTGTCAAAAAATGCTTTAAAACCCAAACATATTTTCTTTTGAATGTCTAAATAAAATAAAATAAAATAATTATCTATATCCTGTCCACCATTGCAACAATAAACAAATCCAGGTGACAACACCTGTGATGTAATACCATTGCAACAAAGACGCTGAACCAAAACAATGACGGGATGCTCAGAATAGGAGCAAGCTGGGACCACAAAACTGTAGGTGTGATCCTGTATCCCATAACGAAGCACGGGCACCTGTGCTAGTAATGATATAATTGTTAATTTGGAATTTGGAATTTAAAAGTTAATTATAATATAAAGGATAAACGTTGATTTTGGATCAAATTTGATTCAACATGGGTATTAATGCATCACATTAATGATTATTTTGAAACCTTGTTTGAGGCTTTTTCACTCAAAGGATTTTGAAAATATTTGATGTGGGCCTGCGCACAGCACTGGGTCAGATTTTACCCAACACGGGAAAGAGAGCTACTATTCCACACTGGGTACTGTATCCGAGGGTTAATGTTCTTTCGCTTATCTATGATATGATGTGCTTGATTGTTTGTTATCTCTTGGTACTGACTACTTACTGCTGTATGATGATAAAAAGGCCAAGAGGGTCATTGAGGGTGGGAAGAGAGTCAAGTATAGATTTGCATCCACACACTTGGTAGTGATGTAGCTAATGTTTAACTCCTTCTTTTGGAGTGATATTTTAGTTTTCTTTGTAGTGTTCTTCTTTACATTACTTTCCAACATGTAGAGTTAATTAACTTTGAATATCCTAATATTGTTCCTTGGGCTTTGCTGGTCAGAAGGTCTAGTTGGTCATCAGGGACTCACTATATAGACGTACACACTATTACCAGCTTTTCAAGTGATGCAATATAACTTGCTAACAGCTTTCAAGATCAGCTGCAACTTTAAAACAAAATTGAGTTTTTTAGTCATTAACTATACAAGAGTGATTCCCAACCATCAATTGTGTGTTGCTTACAATGGCACTAAGTGACAGCAAAGAAAATTGTTTTGCTCTTTGTGCATAATGAATGACAAGATAAAAAATGTGCAGAACATTGCACAATGGGCTAAACAAAATAGAGTCATTCTTGTGGATTATAGTCAAAGAGGATGCTTGTGATTGATTGGTTGAGTTGAGAGCGTTAGTTATGCAAAACATTTGATGAGGTTTTGCACATTGGCAAAGAATTACATAAAATGAATTCTTCAAAGTAAAATTACTGACTTATAATGTGAAGTTTTGATTTTTATATACATAATAATTTTATTTTAAATTTTCCATTACAAAAGTTAAAATTTGATAATAAATTTAAATGTTAACGAAGAACTGTTTGCAAGGACGTGAAACAATTGTTATGAGAGAAAAATGTGCTCAAATGATGAGAATTGTACTGTAAATGTGAAGCGAGAAAAGGTGCAATTTGTACAATAATATAAAAAATACATCTGTTAACATTTTGTGCACATTGACTATCTTATGTGTCCATCAGTTGACCTCCACCCAAAAACCCATTTCTTTAAAACAACACTCTAATCACAAAAATCAACATCACTTCAGAGGATTTCTCCACACTTAAATGCAAGTACTGTGTACATTTAGACACTCAACATCTATCACTTCTTGATACACATTACCATTATTGATGCTATTAACAACAAACAAAGTCTAATCCACATAAGCAGTAAAAACCCTTATTCCACCATTAATTCTTGATCCCAGAGAAAATCTCATTAAAAATGACTTATCTTGAAATTAAGAACCATCTGCCTTCTTAATGGATGTAGTTCAACCTTAAAAAGGGTCATTGCAAAAGAAAAGTGCAGCAGTTCCTCTTGGGGTCATTGCTCTTTCTCTGTGCAGCTCTTGGTCATTTTCAACATGATTGATCACATTATCTTAACATTTTTTCCTTTACTTTTTTTAATCTCACTTTTTTTTATTTGGGTATCATTTCATAAATCAATCCTTTGGAAAAAGTTCTGGGTTTAATTCCATTATTTTCTACATGATAAAATCAAAAGTGAATTTTTTTTTTTTATTTTTTTTTTTTTTTACTAAAGTTGTTTGTTTTGAATTATGTGCACAGTGAATGCGATTTGCTTTAAGCTGAAAACCATTCGTCGATAATTAAATGACTCATTAGCAGCCATTACCATCTAGGATGGAGACTGGCATGCAACTCTCAAGATAAATCCTCTCATGGGGTTTTGCAAACTAATTGGTCATAAAATGGAAGGAAAAAATAACATGCAGCGGCGAAAAGGGATATCTAATCGGGATGTTGAGTTGAATTGAGTTAAAAAGCTGTGAGAAAGATAAGAGTAAACTTTTTTTTTCTTAATCTTATTTAAGACGATATTTTTTTAGTAGGTGCATTCAAAAACTAAAATGCTTATTTTTGGGGTAAGTACGGTCAAAAAAAGGTGATTTTGGGACTAAATATAGGTGGGAAAATAATTTTTTTTTTTGGGGGGGGGGGGGCAGAGGGGAATGCAGTAAACTTGGGGGGAAATAAATCCAATCCTATTTTATTTATATTAGTGATGCATTCGATAAATGTTCGATTTTCGATACTCGATAAATTTATTATTCGGTGAAAATGCTGTGTTTGGAATCTGGAAAAATGCTATTTGATGCATCACTAATGTATATTTTTATTTTATTTAAAAAAATTAAACAAATCTTTACAAAAATGTATTTACTGTAACTGATGGTTAGACACAGTAGAGCATCAAGATCGTTAATGTTTACTTAATGGCTCAACCATAAAAATAAACTGTAACAACATTCTAACTATATAAGCTCTTTTTTCTGCTCGGCTTATGTCCAAAAACTCACTTGTCAGTATACTGTGTGTGCATTGTTTATAGCTTACTTCTTAGGAAAGTTTTTATAAACTTAGAAGGAAAGGAATTAATGCTTAAAGTTGCAGTAGAAGAAATAATTTCATGTTAACACAAGAAAGATTTACATCAAGTGATATCAACCGTAAATCAACATCTTTGTTTTCACTTCACAAAATTAATTTTCATGTTTTACAATGAAGGGCTTTATGAGCACAGTTGTTGTTTTAGCAACAAGTGGATTCATGCTTGAATTGATCATTGTAAATATGTTCAATTTGTTTGGAAATTTAATTTCAGAATTTTATATTTTGTTTACACAATTCTCAAGTAAGCAATAATTAATTGCATTATCCACCACTGCTTTATGATGTCATTTGAAAATTATGCTTCAATTAACTTGATTGAGATTGAAAACAAGCAAGAAACTGTAGTTGTGCTCACTTTAATTTGCTCTTATCAAATAACATGTTTTACTACTGTATAATTAGGAAATTATTCATGAATTTCTATTTGGTGCTTATAAACAGAATAACATCTCTTGTTGCTTGTTGTTGGATCAATAGGATTGTTTGAGTTTGGGAACTTTAGGATTGAGTTAGAATATTGACACATACTACTTTAATACTTTTAATCTCTTAGCAAATCCCACAAGGCCTTCAAGAATTGGTAATTTATCAAATGAATTTTTTTTTTAGTTATTATTTTATTTATATAAAAATGTGTTTGAAGAGAGATAGAAATGGTATAAAATATAATTTAAAATTTTTGGATTTTTAAAGTTAGTGTAAAAACTGACTTTTACAAACAACAGAAAAACAAGTACAGAGGAAATGTAGAAATAAGTGTTTTATGTTTTTCCAAAAATAGACTATTTATTATATGGAATCCAAAAGATATGAAAAATTGTTTAAGTTTAAAATGAGGGCTTTTATTTATTGCTTGAATAAAAAGTTTTCGAAGAAACTCATTAGAAAACTTTTTTCCCATTAATTATTTCTTATAGTATAAAAATGCATAAAAAGCTTTTATGAAGAAAAAAAAGGCTTAATTGCTCATAAAAAAGTTTATAAAAAATAATATATTATATACAAGTAGACTGCAGGTATTATCAACCATAATTCTGATTTTACTCTTCATAAGTAACCTGCTACAGCCAGAAAGCAACTTTTAATAAATTTATGTTGGTTCATTCTTGCAAGGCCCAAACTACTATATACACTGGATGGATGGATGCATTATCTTTAGAATTGCAATAGTTATTCAAGTAAACAATCAAGACATTATCTTGTTTTTGAAATGAAAAACGGACACGTGTGTATTTAAATTTAATTATTCTATGATCAAACAGTTTTAAGAATCAACAACATTTATTCTACTTTTCCTTTTTTATTTTCACTTGGAAAGTCACAAAAATCCCATTATGGTAATGTGAGAGGATTAAAAGTAATGTAACGTTCATTGCCGCTGCAGTCACAATAAATTGTCTGAACATGACTTTCAAGCTTTGCCGTGAGATTTCTGCGCTTTACGCTTCCGAGAGAATTTATGAAAACAACTTTTAGCTGCAACAATGAAATTTCCATCTACATCTACAGTTTGTCTCCTTGCGGTTTCATGTACTCTTGAAAATTTGAATGAAAGTTCTTCGCAACTTTCCTCGGTGCAAAGCCACTTGCGCACGTACAGTGGGAAATAAAAGAATTTGTTCAAGATATTTATTTTGAGTGCTCCACTCGTCAAATTCAAAACAAGTGAAAGTGAAAAGAGTGAAAGTTGAAATTTAAATGCTTTTCTAACACCGACAAAAAGCTACCAGTGGCTTGGGAGCAATTATGCAGATAGAAAAAAGTTAATTAGAATTTGGCAAGCTGTTCGTAAATAAGTAATTACAGCACTGCTGGTGGAAATACATTTTTAATGAACGGTAAAGATTTCCATATGGTAGCCTTTTTGACCAGAATTATTCACATTTGGAAATTGCAAGACAATATGTGTGGGTAGTTCGTAGTTCTTTTATGGTGTTTCTAAATTGAGTGTTGCTCTTTTATCACCTAAAAGAGAAACAAAGTCAAGTTTAATGCTAATACTGTAGTGTATGTGATTAATGGTTACAGGATAAAATATCTTAAGTGGTAAAATGATAAATATCTTAATTTTTGGTATAATATAACAAAATCTAACTGTAGTTTTATTTGTGGAAAGGTTTGTATTTATTAGATACGAGAAGACTGTGAACACATGTGAAGTAAATTGGTGAATTTGTAACTGAACTTGAACAACTTTATTAGGCTATAATACAGAACTTATGTACACTTACAATACACGTCGTTATGACAACTGTAACATATTGATAATGCGCAGCGCTCCTGGTAGTCAAATGGTGCAGGATAATGCGATTTCCAGCACTAACAAATAATTTAATACCGAAGCCAAAATTCTTGTCAACTATTTACATTTGGTCAAAAGGCATTAAAATAACTTACGGACTGAAATTCTAATTAACAATTTGTTTTCGTAATTTAATTTAATTTCACTGATATAATGCAAAATGGAGCAAATTCAATATGTAGTAACCAACTTAATACTCTTAATATGGGTGCGGTAAAGGGGGAAGACAGTTGCTGATATTGGTGTTATAGAGGCGGATATGCGTTTCACAATTCCCTGCAGTGGGAATGAGAGTTGCTCACGAAATGGCCCGGCGAGGCTCTCTACGTAATCGCTTTGTTTAAGAGACCAAAACGTAACGTGCTGCACGTGCACCAATTTGGAAATTCACTCGCCATGGTATTGTTTTCGGTTAAAAAAATAAAGGGCAGGGAATTTAACAATTCTTGGATTTGAAAAAACATTTGGGGTTTAAAAAAAATCAATTTAGGATCAATAAGGGAATTTTTATTTAAAAAAAAAATAATTAAAATTATCTAAAACTTATAAAATATAATATCAAAAACTATAAAATGTTACTTATAAAAACTTAGTTAAATAATAAAAAAATAATTGCAAATTCAATTACATTCATAATTGTATAAAGTAATGACATTCATAAAATTTGAAATTGTTTGTTTTGTTTCTACAACCAGTGTTTTAGAAGGTTTACTTACTAGGCAACCAACATTTTGTGTGTTGAAGAGGTTTAGGAATGAGTTTCCGCAAGCTATCAACTTGTCAAGGCAACATTGATAGCTTTTCTGCCACCCATTTCACGAAAGATCTGATAGTTTCCCAAGTAAGCTTGAGATGTGGGTGGAAATAAAGAAAGTTATAATTAGTCTCATTAAAATAAAGTTTTTCTTAATGAAATAGAATTTAAAAAACATTTAAGGAGATTGTGTTAGGATTTTTTTTTAAATTCCATGTTAAAGAGCGTGCGAAGAAATGTATAGTTTAATTTAAAAACTAAGATTCTGCGAAATATTTTATTTAAATTTTAAGTTTAAGATTCGGTTGCTTGAAAGCAGAAATCTTGAGTTTTGATTAATGTTTGTGACGTAACAGCATCCGGCGTTTAGTTTAGAAATGGACATCGGATGGTGCTAAGCAATTGGGATCAAACAAACTCAAATTGTATTTGGGAAGATTTTTCAAAGATTTGTGAAGATTTTATTTAAGATTTACAAAGATTTGACTGATTTTTCGAGATTTGCAAATATTTTTAGAGATGTTTTGAGGATTTATTTTACCAAGATTTGAGATTTACAAAGATTTTAAGAGATTTTTGAATTTTGTTTGACTCGTCGATGAAAGTTTTGAATTTGTCGATCTCTGGGGGGGGGGGGGGTTGCTTTGTCTGGCTGCTATTTCGTCACAACTTCTCAATGTTTACAAATTTTTTTCGAGACTATCGCTTTGAAAATCAAAATTGCGGTATAAAAACGTGACAAAGTTAAACTAAAAAAAAAATGTTTGGTAAATATTTACTATTGACCAAAATTGAAAAAAAAAATATTTGTGACACTTATTACCTTAAGAAAAAAATTTTTTTTTTACATAACTTTGCTGCATTGCAAAAATACCTACTCACAAATTATGAAAACTAAATTTAATTTTCCAAAATTTCAGAGCCTTAGTTGATCAACAAATCACCATTTTGAGTGATGATTATTTTTATTTCTTAGCATGATGTATTCGTTGAAGCCGGTTTAATTTTCGCTTGTGGATTCCAGACCGTATCTCTTCATGACAATTATTTGAATTTATACTTACCATCTCTCTCTTATGATGATGAACAACAGCAGGCTTACCATTACGCTTCAAGATCTGACAACACTTACTCTTACCATTTCTCTCATACTTTCAAGTTTTTAAAGTCTTGATGTGCCTTGCTTCTAATGGGTTTTATGGCTCGTACGTGATAGGGCACGCTAAAGATTGTCATTCACAACATTACACGGACTATCATTTGTCACATATTCACACTAGCTACTGGTTGTTCAAACAGGTGTTTTAAAGCTGTTTACATCATTCTTGACCCACACAATGTTTTAAATAATTTATATACAAATGAATTAGTTTTATGGGTAACATTCTCGCAACATTGTACTACGTACGGTACAGTATACTTGTACAGTTATAGTGTTTACTTTGAAGTATTAAGTGTACCAATTAAATAACTTGCCTGAAAATGAGTTAATTATAGACACAGAAGTACGTAACTCAATGTGCACACCATTAGTCCAATTAACGTCTTTTTATGATTTTACGGTTTTTTTTTGTTTTTTTACGTTTTAAGTTGGATGGATCACTTTCAAACGTACAGTAATAACGACTTTAAATTTTATAATGATCTCGTTTTTATATTTTTTGAGACTTGATGGTTGTCTTAAGTTACCAGTGAAAAAAGACGTTGAAATAACGTCTTTTTAAGTACATAAAAACGTAAAAACGTCTAACAATGTTACAATAATACGACGTCGGATTTTCACGTTTTTTTTTCACGTAAAGAAGTCGTTTAATGTTAGGACGTCCGATTTTTATATAAAAATACGTCAATTAGACATACTGGGAAGGATGTAAGAGTGTAAAAGTGATTGAA
The DNA here is from genome assembly GCA_034695745.1 of Geophilus truncorum. Taxonomy (NCBI): domain Eukaryota; kingdom Metazoa; phylum Arthropoda; class Chilopoda; order Geophilomorpha; family Geophilidae; genus Geophilus; species Geophilus truncorum. The sequence goes on along the minus strand of JAQFZP010001249.1, from coordinate 3,231 downwards.
ACACTTATTTTCAACTTGAATAAATTTAATGATGATTTTAAATTCATAACTATTTGTGACTCATGTTATGAATTTATAGTTTTTTTTAACTTTAAATGCTTTTTTCGTAAAATTAATTTTTTTTTATAAGTATAAATCAACAACATACACTTTAAATCTTCTTACTATAGATGTATATTGATTTCTATATTTCTTCGACTAAGCCGTAAGATTCTAACTCAATAAACGAATTATTTGGTATAGTCAATACACTCGATTTTATTTCTCTTTACATGGCTGATTAGTCAACTGTTTAGTCGTAATATTATTACAGTATGTATGTATTATAAATATGGAAATATCACTCTCTTAATTGAGAGTAAAATATGGTCAAAGTTTACAATGTTTGTGCTGCTAACCACACACACCTATCATCGAAATAAATTACAAGTCAATTTTGAAATTTATAGATGCACGGTGACTTTGCATTTGGTCATTTAGTGTTTAATCCACCGTTGTTAAAATACGAACGATAACAAAACAAACACGGTAGAGAAATTTGATTAAACTACACGACAAGTGAGGTGTAAACTCGATAGAAAAATAAATGAAAAAGGTTGGAAAATTTGATTACATGCAAAGCTTAATCTCATCATTTATTACGTTAACGGTGTGAAAGCTGCAACAGGAAGTGATAATTCATAAATAAAGTGGTGAAAAATGAAGTGTCAAAACGGACATATTGTTAGTTAAACATGAAAAGTGGGAATAATTTCTTGTTTAGTGTAAGTTTGAGATGAAAACTTCTTTTTCTGTGAAAAAAGAAAGATGAAGCGAGTTGAATGTTTTCCGTTTATTAAAATATTTTATAAGCGTCGTAGAGTTTGAGAAAATACGAGTCGGTTTCGAATGAGCGTTGAATTTTAACTAATTATTGGGCTTGAAGCACGGTAATTTACGCTCATCATTATGCATAATTTGAGATGATATTGATCGACGAATTTGATTACTTTGCGTTGCTATATCAATCTTTTCGAAGTTAACACGAGATACGTTGTGGGAAATGCAAGAAAATCCAATACTGCAGGGAAGTTGTAAATTGGTTACGTAATTGTTTTTCATTCTATTGATTTAATATAAAATTTAATGTCTGTGTAATTGTCACATGAGCTGTGAATTTTTGAAATAATTTTATTAATTTTTTTTTTCTTTTGCAGAAATTTGGTTATTGGCTTTGCTGCGTGGCAGGAGACAAGAAGCAAAGGTAGGATAGTTGTTATAAAAAGTTGAATTTCTATAAAATCTGAAAGTTGATGGAAAATTGTAATAGATAGTCAACTTTGACTTGATTTTTATAACAATTTTATACTTAGAATCTAAGTACAAAATTGTTATAAAAAGAAAAAACCCGTCATTCTCAGAATCTAAGTCTTAGATTCTGAGAACAACGGGTTTTTTCTGGAAAAGGTAGTTGTAGTAAAGACAACTTTACAACATACATGAAAGTTGTTTTTCAGAGTGTGAAATGTTTATTTTCCATTACTTTCCAATACATTTTCCAATAGAAGTGGATAAGTTGATAAAAATTTGTAATGTTCGGTTTATATAATTCAGAATAATTTCTGTGGATTTTTTTATGCGTGCAACTTTACTCTTATAGCAAACTCATGCTACACTTTAGAAAAAAAGAGAAATTTACTTTTCTCCGTACTAGTGGAAGTTTAGCATAATTTAAAAGCAAATTTTCTGTCGGAATAGAGAAGAAAATAGGATCACAATATGCTCTTCTAGAAAATGAAAAACCTTTTCACTTTGATGTAGTTTACTCTTGTAGTAGCTATTGAAGCTTTCTGTGCCCTAAATTATTTCACACAGAACCGGAGCCATTTACTGACAGTTTAGACTGTCTTCTGAATTGTGGAATTGTCATGTTCCAATAAGTAATGATCCGAAGAAACAACGTAAAGCACTTCTACTTCAACACACCGGCGAAAGTACTTAATCATAGACAGAATTGATGATTTCCCAGGTTACATAAGTAGAATTCCAAATTGCTACACGTGCAAAAAGTTCCTTTAAAAAGTGATGAATTAGAAAACTGAAAAAGTCTTAAGGACTAAAATCTTTTTTTTTTTTTACCAAAATATATTTTTTTTTCAAATAATAATAATAATAAGATAAAATGATTTTCATGTTTCTCAAAATTAGATTATTGAAGTTGAGATTTACAAGAATTCCAAAATCTTTGCCAACTTTCAAAGTTTGAGACGCCCAGTTTTTACTTTCCTAACTTTTTTAAAGAGTTTGAGGAGCTGTTAAGGAAACGAAAATCTCTTAACTTTTGTTTTCGAACCAAATCTGTCTTTAGTTATTGCTTCTTTGTTTGGAGGGTGTCCAGAGAAAGTTTAGCGAACTATCAGTTGACACGAAAGCCAAAGAATTTTATTCGTTAAATTACAATCAAGGGTTAAATCCTCTTGGCATTCTTCCCAACGGAGTGTAATGTTGAAAACTATCAGAAACTAAATGTTAGAAGTTGATTGCTCACTTGATCATTTATTAAAAGAGCAGTTTGATGTTATTACTTGATTAGCATTCAAAGCTAGTAGAATTTTGTCCAGGTAAAGCGCTGCATTATTTATTTAAAAAGCTGAATTTATGATGTTACTTGTCAAATGATTTTTATAGTCTTAATCGACAAATAATTAAGTGACGTGCAGAAGATTAAGTATTTATTAGTTTGTGTGGAACTTGATCGGGCGATTGACAATGTGACAATCAATCAAAGTTGACAGAAAAAAAGATAGCCAGTGGCTATTTTTGTCGTAAACAATTTGTCATGTAACATTAACAAAGCACAATTTTTTAACCCTTCTATTACTGGGTTCCAAAAATCTACGCGCATTACATTACCAGCAATGGTAAAAATTTACACTAGTTCACTACCCTGGAGCTCAAACCAAATTGGGTGTAATGTTTGTTGCTATCAACAGAGGGGGTATACTTAACCAATCAGGAACATTTTTTTCTTGCTTGACCCCCTGCCGTGTTACCCCTTTGAGGGGAAATGCTGAATGTTTTAATTCCTCATTAGCTATAGCAGGAAGCCTAACCAAAAACGTCTCATAGGATTTTAAGGGGCGGAAAAATTAAAAGGGCTATAACTTTATTACCGTACTAGCTGTGCCCGGCCACGCGTTGCCGTGGCACATCTAGGTGGTGGCATTCCTGGTAGATGGAGTGAATTCAAAA
>JAQFZP010001248.1:0-21010 GCA_034695745.1 Geophilus truncorum | reverse complement strand
TCTGGATCTCTTCGAATTCCGCCCAAACCCACCTGGCTTGTTTTGCTTCGCGATTTGTTGATGCGTTAATGCAAAATGCTACGCACAAACTTAACTAAATAATCATATGAAGTTATATCTGTTTGCTTTTATTTATACATACACGATGCACATGATATTTTTAATTTTTTTTTTCAATGAGGTAAAAAATAAAAAGAATAATATTTTTTTCTTCGGTATCGATCGGTTGTAATCTATCATTAAAAAATAATGGTAGGAATTGACCTAGTTGTTACGCGAGGATTGTTTTAATTGCCAAATTTGCTAATCTTGTTGCCAATTTAAAGAACAATTCAGTACTTGTCTGGCTGCCTTTGGGCACGATTCGATGTATGCATGCGTGCAGTTTCCAGTCAGGGGTTTGCATGACTAGGCAATGTTGCTCGACTCCACTAATTGCATAGATTTCATGTAAGTTCGCTCTTTGTCGGAGCTCAAACTTGGAAAATGAAAATTGAAATGGGTCGAGCATTTTTTGACGTTGAATACTTTTTTTCTTTTTCTTCTTCTTCTTCTTCTTCTTCTTCTTCTTCGTCTAGAAGAGGGAAGTGGTTGAAAGGAGAAAAGGGGGAAGGGAGCGGCGGCGTTCGCAAGAAGGTGTGCCATTCGAATGAGACGCGCGAAAATGGGAAATTCAATTGTGGAATGGGGGAAAATCAGGTTTGAAATGAAAAATTCCTGGGGATGTAGATCGAATCAGGTTGCAGAGTCGTCATATTGCGAGAATTCTCAACGAGTAGGTGGTCGGTACATGAGGTTGAAGCAATCTCACACTCACTTTCCAAAGAAAATGTCATTTTAATGCCGTCAAGCCACACTGGCATTTGCAAGCTCAAATCAAACTCCATTGATCATTTTTTTTTTAAGCTTGATAATTTCAGTTTTTCTCAGACAGTTTTCATATGGCCGGAGTCAGAAAACAAAAATACTAGAAAAATGCAAGAAGTGGCGTCATTTCTCGCTGTCGCCGTCAAGCGAAAGGGAAAGGGAAACGAGATGAATAATTAAACGAGTTTTGCAAAATGAAAATGAAAATGAAAATGATTTCGAGTTGGTGCGATTCGCTCGCAGCGCCCTCCTGCGGTAATGGGCGCCATGTCAGCAGACTGATGGGCTCATCAAGCATCTCGCGCGAGGCCTCCATGATTACGACCCCTCCGCCCCTTCGTGATCAGCGCCGTGAGTCATGGGCGCAGCTGTGCCCTCTTGCTGCCTTGCTTTGGCCCTCTATATCTCGCCATGCAGGCCTCATAATACTAGATGGCCAACCCCATTGCGCCTTCTCGTGTCACAATTATGATTCATGCCCACGAGAAACCTGTCATGTCATGCAAGAGGAGGGAGAGCACGACTGTCTGCAAGTCTGTTGCTCTGCTCTGCTTTTCTCTGCTCCATGGGCTACATTCGATTGTTTCCTTCTTTTCTTCTCCTCAAACTCTCCAAAATAATGTTGTAATATTATTCATGCTCGTGCAGCTGCTTCGATTGATCCTTCCACCTGTCCACGTCTCACCCCATATGGTGTCAAAAAAATACTTTACAAGAATTTATTCTTTGAAACATCAGAAAAAAGAAACAAAAATTATAATTGTCATATAGAATCTACTGTGCACAGTCTATAAAGCTAAGGACATACAGTGGAACACTCGTTTATAACGTTTCTCTAGGGACCGGATTGAGAATGACGTTATAACCGAGTTTACACTATATCCGAGTACCATTTATAAAGTAATCTTTACGTTATAAGTGCATACTCGAATGTTGTGTAAATTCGGTTATAACGTGTAAAGGTTCTAGAAGGAACATAAATGATCTTAAGAAAATCCTTTCTGTTGTTAATTAATCATAAATTGTAATAAAATCATCAAAAGTTTAAAAACCTATATAATTTTTTGCAAATTTCCGCTATAAAAGGGTAAAATTCATACTGTGGATCTTAGAAACGTTACGTTACATCCGAATTATTTTTCCATCGCTAGAAGAAGGTTTCAGTCGGGGGGGCGGGGAAGTAACGTTATAACAGGATTTACGCTATAAGCGAGTACGTTACTCTATATACCACTCTACCGGTATATGAAGAATATCTGAAACGAGCTGAAACACTCAAAACGATGTGAAAAATAAGTAAAATAGAACGAGTACGGTACAGCTTTGTTTCTGTTTTTCTTTCGCTCGCTGCAAGCCATGTGGAAAAAAAGCGAGCGAAAAAAATTTAATCTACACGTGGCATGGCAGAGGATTACTTTGCGGCTCTCAGTAAACTCTCGGAAGCTGCATGATATACAATATTCAGTGGGACGTTTTGAAAAATGCTTTAATAGAAACGAGGCCTAACACCTTTTGCTGCATATGCCGCACGTCTAGAAAAAAAAATCAATATACTGTTGCTGTCATCTAAATTACGTTTTCAAAAAACTTAAACGTTGAATGAACTACTCGTGATTTTTTTTCTTTCTTTTTCGTCTCGTGGATGAAATTTATCTTTTGTTTTCTCTCGGTGTGGTAGTTAGTGCGTGTTTGTTTATTCGAGTTTCTGGATGAAACGAGGCTTCTTTGACACGAGCTGGAGACCACATTAATCAATTATGACATCACCACTTGATGACCCTCATCAACATCAAAGACACACAACACGCACGAGACATGAGTGCAATTAATGGCACTCGAAACACTCGACCATTGTCCCTGGCTTACTCGAGGCTGGAGGGCGAAGTCGGGGGACGACGGGCGAAGACGGACGAAGACGAGCGATCCGATGTGATGTGGCAATTGCAAGAAGGTTGCACAAATGAGTTTTTAATAAATGTTTGGCTTTTCTGCCTCGTTTCGATTCGAATGGCATTTTATCATGGCAAGGGAAGCAGTTTTCAACAGGCTTCAGTATCGAGTTTTATCTTTTCGAGGCCTAATTTCAAAGTGGTTTCATTTAGTTGCTTGTGTTTGAAGCGCTCTCGTATAGGCCTAATTTTCTCGGCGAGGCGCTTCTGGCTCCCATTGCCAGCAACATTTGCGAGTGTAATTAAGCTCCCTCATGCAAATGAGCTTTGTACACCTTGCAAAGTGAGAATAAAGACAGACATCCTGTGCGTGTGCAAGTGTTGCTAATAAGAGCGAGACACAAAAGTTTGTCCGACGAGGGTTATTGAATGGCTGCTCGGTCAACGCGCACCGATGAATGGAGCACAGGACCACTAGCGATTGCTGTAATGCGAAAGATATAAAATGGAAGGGCATTTATACCAAGAGAGAGAAAGAGAGAGAACGAGAGAGAGAGAGAGAGAGAAAGGATAGAGAGAAAGAGAAACACACACACAGAGGGAGGAAGGGTAAATCAATGAAAAAGTGTTTCTCATTTCAAAGATGGAAAAGAAAATTGAATTCGCTTGTTTTTCGCTCCGTGCTTAGGTACGAGGACAAAAAATCAATGGCAAAATGCTGGTTGCAAAATGAATTCCGGGGTCTTCAACCGTTTAGAAGTTTTGAGGTTGATAAAAGGGAGGGGAAGAAAGGAGCGAGAAAAGTGCCATTCGTGGGCTTCCAGCGAAAATATAAATTCTACTTTGATTTTTCTCTTCAAATACATTTAACTAAACCAGATGCAAAAAAAGAAAAGAGTAAACACAATTTTTTTTTTCTTCTTCTACTTACTTACTTACGTCTTCTGAATTAGCAGTTCTATATAAGACGTCGGTTAGAAGAGAAAGGGGAAAGTGGGCTTATGAATAGTTGGAACACGGGGTGCAGTAGTCGAGCTTTTCTCTCGTCGCATAATGTCGGCGCTCATTTGCATTCCTAAAGCTATATTAAAAGCTTGCTTGGGGCCATGTAACGAGGGGTAGCGAACTGGCTGGGGACTATACGGGTGGCAATTTTGGTTTCATTAATTAGATTTGCTCAGCAAATAGAGGAAGAGAAAACCACGCTTTTATTGTGTAAGGTTAGCGGAGAGAGGGAAAAAATGTATTTATGAATGTTTTCCGGCCATTACTGCTACGTCGAGGTGTATCGTAATAAACGAGCGGCGCTTAATTGTTTTAAAATAGAGGCGACGAGCTTTAAACACTTGGATTCCAGTTCCAGATAAACTCGTCGTCTCACGCACCAGTCATCATATTTCATTCTTGTGGTGGCCCACTGGTTCTTGGCCGAAATCGGTTAAGCTACTCAACGCTGCTACTGCTATATGGTCTGGTCAACATTATACGGCAAATTACGAAATTTAAAATGTAAAACTCAGTTTTCTTCGTATACAAAATCTGTCCAAGTGCCTAGTTGATCAGTGGTATTTCATTCGAGTGTGGTATATTTAGGAGCATGGCGGTCACGACTAAATCAATAAGTATTTGAAAAATGTCTGCCAGAACACAACACTCTAAATACTGTTAGTCTAAACTAACTAAAATAAAGTAAATGCTGTTAGGCATCTAATTCTACATTAATCCATCAAAAAAATAATATATTTTAGACAGCGTTAAACTTTATGAATTGAATATTTAGTCTCACTTCCGTTTTTTAAAACAATACTCGACATTTTGAATGCGACTACAGTGTATATAAATATAAAGTATACCATACAGTACGTCGTAAGTCGGAAGGAAACTTTTGACCGTTTTCGCACGGATCGTCGTCCCTTAACTTGCAAATCGCATCAAGCCAGTTGCTAGTGTAGTAATGGAGTCGTTAAAGGGAAATGCATGCGCCATGGCAGCAAGCTGCTTCGAATCACCATCACCGACATTTTTCTGATTCGTGACTCTTTAGCTTCCATCGTCTTTGCCCCTCCTTCTGCCCCTAAACAAAGGTTTAATCAAAGCCAGCAAAGGCCTGCCTATTGCCGGCTGGCTGCTGACTCCAATTGCTTTTCTTTTTTCTTTTTCTGTTTTTCATGTTTTGGCAACGATTCAAAAACTTGTGTGTTGTGTGTGTCCTCCCTCTTTTCTTTATACTGCGACTTTTTCTTATTTTTTTTTTATTTATTATTTATTTTTTAAAAAGAGCTTTTCGATTTTTGATTGGTCGATGCACTTCCTTTAACTTTCGACCACACCCAGAATTTGTATGTGTGCATGTGCGCTACAAAAATGTGCATTTTCTTTTTTTTCACTTCGACGCGTCTTGACCTTGGTAAAGTCTGATGATAAATGAAGGTGTTGATACTTTGTTGGTGAGTTCTGTGGGCGAGGTGAGGGATCCTGGAACATGTTTAGTCCATTAACCCGCGATCACTTAAGTCATCGTTGCTTCTTCCATCCTCTACTCGCTTCGGACAACTTTTTTCCGTGAAAAAAAAAATTAATTTAATTTTAAATTTACATGTGTCTGCAAGTATAAATTTTTTTTTCAATTAATTTTTTTTCTTCTCGTAAATAATGAGATTTCGATTATGCGTAATTACTCCTAGGTGGCATACTCCCTTTTGCCCGTCTCCCCTGCTATAAAATAAGAATCCATCTTGATATGAAGCTATCACCTTTCCTATTTTTTCTGTCTGATGCCTATCACCCATTTTATGCTCAGCTGGGTAAAGAAAACAGGCCATTGCCACCCCTCTTTCCATATTTTTACTCTCGACATCTCATAGAAAATTTATAGCGAGGGCTAAACCAAAATGGGGGCAAAAAAAGGTGGCTTCTTTCGCAACGAACTCGTTTCCTTTTCTTTTTTCCACCAGCGGTAAATAATTACCGTTAGATGGGGCTCTAATCTCGATCGGCAAATCGCGATAATGGCGCTCAGCACGTCAACTTTACCTTATTTAACTACTTTCCGCGAATAAAAACAGTGTTTAACAAAATAACGGCGAATAAAAGGACTGCGGGCTATCGGCACGTTTTTAAAGCGCTTTTCGGGACTGTTTAAACGCCTGGATTTGCGCATGCTTTGAATACAGTGGTGCGTGTTGCGCATACTCATAAGTGATATGAATTCTCGAACGAATCGAGTTTGGCAGGTGTGTTATTGATCGCATCATCTTTGTTGGATATTTACACACGTGATTTACTCAGGTTACGATGAAAAAAGAAAAAGAAAAAAGTTTATTAGATTTTTTTTTTTTTTTTTTCTGTTTTCCATCACTAACCATCTTGAGAGAGCTGAGAGGGAAGCAAAAAGGAGTTTATTCAATTGTGGTACGGAGCATTGGTAGTGGCATCCATCTCCCAGGGTGATACCTGGCGGTTGTTAATTTGATTAGAGGCTTAATTAAGTGCGCGACATAGTTGAAACAAAGTTGCTGGATTCGTTTAAGTAAAGAAATTCCCAAATCATCATTCTGTTTTTTTCTTTTTCTCTCTCTCCTTTATTTATTCAGCGTCGAAGGAATTTAATTAAAGGAGATTGACATTTTTTTATTTTTTTTTTTTGCTACTGCAAAGTTCATTTTGCAAATTGCTGAAACTGAGATTGACAAATATAAATGTGACGTTGCGAGACGAAATAATGAAATCATGGGTTTGGATTGTCGTTGGTCGCAATCGCTCTGCAGCCATATTTTATTTTATGCAACTGATTTGTGTCACTTACTGTTTATTGTTAAGTTGAAAGTGAAAGTCATTTTGCTGGGAACGGGAGGAGAGCAATCGATACCCTACGGTATTATTCAATGTAAAATTCAGAACGTAGCGAATGGTTGTAAAAACGAGATCGAAGAGCATTTTTTTCCCGTATCCCGACGCCAGACGGAGCTTTGGTGGAATTAGTAAAACGTGGATTACGACGCAGTTCATAACGGTCGCTCGGAGAATGATGGAAAGGGTCAATCTGGAAGGATTGTGGGAGGAAGCGTCATTAAACACGATGACTGGCTTTGTCAAGTTCCCACTGGGTGGCGCCAAAACCCACAAGTGACCCCCAGGGGTGGGATTTCTCTCGGGGCATGGTACAGTAATGTTGCTTGCGACTCTTCCTCAGATTGGCTTTGTATTTTTTGATTTTTTTTTCTTCTTCTCCTTCTTAAAGGAGTCCTGCAACAAAAATTGCAACAGAATTTAGTGAGGACGGATGAATCGTAGCTTAGGTGATTCAGAGAGGATTTTAGCGAGAAGAAAACGAGTCAAATATGGCTGGAATTTTGATTAGAGTGCGAAGGATTGTTACGATGGTGATTTGTGTTTTTCTTTTTTTTTTTCTTTTCCTTGAGTTGTTTGTGCAGGTTGTTAGTTACAAGTAGGTTGGTGGAAATAGGGTTGGGGTTTGAAAGTGCTGTGATTGGAAATGGAAGAAAATTGGTTGGGGAATTGCAGGGGAAAAGGAGAAGTTGGGGTTGGATTTATAACATTCCACTGTGGACATTTTTTTTCGTTTTCCAATAGTCTATTTGGGCTCTAAGTTAACACGTGCGCCGTGTGAGTGCCGGTTTTGGTTTTCAAATTGGAGCATTGAGGAAATGTGTGTACTGTGTATATATTGTATATAGTGTATATAGAATATGCGACAAAAATAGGGTATTGTGAAATAAAGTTTTGTGGCGTGGAACACATGTTTGAAAAACGGAAGCTCAGCTGCTCGTAGGTAATTTGAGTTTTAGGTGAGCAGCTGCTAAAACCTGACCCCGGTGCCAGGCATCAAAAATTGGTGCGAAATTGACATTGAAGAATGAGGAGAAGGCTCGGGTAGAAAAAGGTTTGCTGCCGGGTTTTAGTTTAGATTTCGAGCTGCCAACTCAAGACGAGATGTTTAATTCGAAGTTTATCTGCAGCTGGCACTCACCATTTTGTCCTCGGAAAATGTTTTTGACTGCGATTAACGTGGATTACCAATCTCTAATCGAGTTGCAACACATTTCCAGGATTTGCACCTTTCGCTTTTGCTTTTAGCTTTCAATTAACTTGCGCACAAAATGTTGTACTCTACTCGTGTTCAGAATTTACTTTATTATATACAGTATGTTGGATGTAATTATTGTTTCTTAGTTGGAAGTGGGTTTCTGATGCCAGGTGGCGTGTTTAGTTTTTATATTTCTTTGTTTGTTTGTTTGTTTGAAATGCGGTGAAACTGTGACACGTGCGCTAGATTTTTGAGTTGTTGCAATATTTGTCGGTAAGAGGTTTCTCTAGCGCTTTCCTCGTCTTCATTACCACCACTTGGGTTTTTGCTGTGTTCGTCGATGGCGTTTGGCAGATGCCAGGCGCTCATCTCTGTAATTAAAGGAGGAGGTGGAGGTAATCTAGAAAGAAGCCACTTTCCCTAGACGCATCCATTATTTGCACTCGGGGAAAGAAAAACGACTTTTTCACTCTTTTTTCATTTTTCCTTCTTCTTTCGTAATGAAGTTTAGCTGCGATGGCGCTAAAAGATTTTCGAGTGGGGTTTTTAGGTCGCATTAAGAAAATTTCTAAAAAGCCCTTTTCTTTTATCGCACTTGCGCAACACTTTAAAGCGTATTCATTATGCATTACGGTTTCGCGGTGATGGCCACACCACACCACACCAAACGTTACCGGCAAACTTCTATGGCTTTTGCCGATATGGGATATGCTACTCGTGTGTTATTTTAATGTAGCACGTGAGCAGAAGTGGCAACATCCATGTATGCATGGGCGATTGGCAGGTGCAGTCGACGTTCGTTTTTCCCTCGTCGAACGCATTTTTGCTTACGGAGTGCGGAGTGCAGAGTCGGAGTTCGGAGTCGAAAGCAAACAAGTCTTAGGGAGTACGGAGCTTATTAAGCGATAGGATTTGTTTTTCCTTTTACGGTTTTTGGATGTGGAGTCAGTAGGTTTGATTTTGATTGGCAGTCGTTTGAGTACGTCGACTCGCATTAGTGCCGCTTGTTCTCATTTTAATGATTCGTATAAAAGGCGGTCTCGCCGTGGTGCGCCCTCGAGTCACGTGACCATCTGGTTTTACGGCTGCGCAGTCGCCACGTCGGTCGGTTTCTCGGAATTAAATTATATGCGCCATTTGAGGGCGAGGCTAGTTCCTGCGTTTGAAACGTGCCACCAGAGTTCACTTTGGTTAATGATGATGAATACGATGATGCAATGCGAGCGAGCATGCCACCAGCGGCGAATGCCGTTCTTCTGACACCTGAATTAATTCTTAGGGTCCACTGATTCACCCTGACAGCGCTTTCATCTTGTAGCTCGCTTTAATCTGCGAGTGCAAATTGCATTAACAACATGGCTGCTGTTTGCTGCATTTTAATGAACGACCGAACCGAACGTGCATTTACCGATTGTCTCCATCTCTTCATCGACCACTTTTCGATGAAATGAATCCCAATCTTTCTCTTTATCGTATCGCCGCTACTTGACTTAGTTACGTTCTCAGGATAAAGGTTTAATAGGTAGATTAAAATAATTTTATTACTTACTCGTACAAAAAAATGTAGCTAAAGTGTACCTTAAATACAGCGTTCGTTTCGTTGCGGTGCGTCGATCGCCGAAAATCCCATTATGCAATTGATATTCGAAGGGATTAAGTGCAAGGGAGGGACGGGAACGTGTGGCGGCAACAATGTAAAATTTATCGATTCTGCCACCCACGAGAGTGCAGTGAATTGTAATGATTAATGGCCGATTTACCCACACAAGACGGCAGATGCCGTTTCGATTTCGGGAATCAACAGTTGAGACCGATCGCCGCGAATGGCAAAATGTGTGTCTCGGTTTCGCTGCACGCTGCACGCCGATCTCTTAAAAATGCATGTTGCAAGCACCAGGTGGTACGAGAATTAATGATTCATTTTGACACTAGATGCAGTTTCGACTCTCCAATTTTTTCGTATCATTTTTTCATGCAGACAAAAAAAACTTTTTAAAAAATTGTTAATTAGTGGTGCGGAAGATTGATGGAAAAATGTACATTTTTGAAAAAAAAAAAAAAAAAAGAAAGAAATAAAGAAAGAAAGAAAGAAAAAAAGGAAAAAAAAAACCACGCTCGAATTTGTCGGCGTAAAAAAAATAAATAAATAAATAAATAAATAAATAAATGGATGGTTGGTCGGAGGAAAAAAATGTAAAGGGTTAAGATCCGGGCGTCAAGGACGAGGTTTTCATGGTGGGCTTGCTCGAAACAAATTAGTTTAGACAGTTGTAGGAAAAGGAAAAAATGTTAGCCGCAGTCCTTCGCACCCTGTCGGAGCATGCGCAGCATAAAATTTCAGTTTGGGCCTATTCGAATTTGAATGACCTTTTTCTGGTATTGTGAGGATAATTTAAATGGAGACGAGGTTAATTCCTCAGGTCAGAAGTGATATTTTAGCTTTTAGGTGGTGGGAAAAGGTTAAGCTTGGCGTATACCGTGATCCGTATCCTATTTTGTGTCCATTATTCTCGTGCGCATTGATTTTTCATCCTTGGCTGTATTGCAGCTCATCATTTATTCATGAACACTGCCAGGTCGCGAGCGTTTACTAATTTCATTTCAATTTCTCTTAGTAGAGCAATTTATAATTTTTTTTTTATTTTCTTCTATCTTTTGCTCGCCTTGCTCTCGATTATGCGCGAGGAAAGAGACGTGCTTTTAGTGAACTGTAAAATTGTTACAATAATATCAACTCGGCTATCTGCTTATTCCTGCGCATAAATTAGCCTTCGACGACGACAAGAAGAAGGAGGAGGAGGAGGAGGGGGAGGGGGAGGGGGAGGGGGAGGGGGATAAATCGATCAAAGTAGCCAATCTGATGGACTTGGAAAACTTTATTCGCTCTTAAAATAACGAGTGCAAATACGACACGTTTATGGAACTTTAAAAGGCTCGAACTACGTTTACTTCTAGTTAAATTATTCAAAGTATAGCGAATACGAGATACGGTACGATAAATCCCAAAGTTTCAGTAAAACTTTTATCAGATTCACCAAAAAAGTGTAACTTAACTCGATTCATCGCATGCTGTGATTTGCATAAAAGCAGTTAAAAGCTATTTTTATTAAGTTGAAAATTGAACTTAATTAGGTGAATTAGGCTAACATCTTCATTGAAACTCAACATTTTGACTAAAAATTGATAGTAAACGAATTAGCCAATCACGAGCAACCTGAGACTTAAAGCTACAGTACTTTGGATAAATTTATCCCGTATTTGCTATACTTTGAAATTATTCACTCGCAATTGAAACATTACAACGATTCTGCATTAAGTTTCGACTTTTTTTTAATTTTTATTTCTTCGTTTTTGCAGATTCAGGATAGACAACACCGATCACATTATAGATGTCAATAAAAACAACATTCCTTTCGAATACGACCAAGTGAACATCATTTGCCCAGTTTATTCGACCACCACCAACCAAGAAGATGCCGAGAAATATATCATTTACAACGTAAGTAAAGAGTGAGAAAGATAGCAGGTGGCGCTGCCGTTGTGCGCTGCTTATTTAAAGCAACTCGTCATTGGCGAGAATCACGCGAGATTGTCATTTGCACCTGCGAATAACGATTTTTTTTCTCCCTTTTTTTCTTTTTTTACTCGATGCGTGCCGAGGGTAAAGTAAATATAACGTTGTAGAAGGAAGGATGTTGTTCAAACATTCTCGTGTTTACCGCCGTTACGCGAGTAAACACGAGAGATATTTAATAAAAGAAATGTTTTTCCCTGCAATATCGAAAATTGGATTGTTTGTAAGTATTGGCCAACGAAATGAGGATGTTGATGGCTTACTCTGTTTGCAAAAACTTTTATTTCGGGATTGCATGTGTGGGCGTCATCAAATTGGGGGAAGGAGAATCGTCGTTCACCTCGCCCATATCAAAAGAAATAAAAAATCCCGGACCAGATTACCGATTATTTTATTGATAGACTAAGTGCAGGTTGTATTATACTAGGATATGGATTTAATTAGCTCGCGTAAATCGTAATCGAATCAATTCTCAAAGTCGATATTAATATTGCAAACTGCTCACGTAATTGTATCACTTTTTTAATTAATGGACACACAGTTAATTTGATGGACGTTCGAGTTGCAGTAACTTTCTAATTTCATTGCAGGTGTCAAAGGAGGAGTACGATGCTTGTACGATAACGAATCCGAATCCACGTATCATCGCCAGGTGTGAAAAACCGCACAGTTTAATGTACGTAACGATCACCTTCAGATCGTTTACGCCGCAACCAGGGGGTCTCGAATTCCGACCTGGCCAGGACTATTATTTTATTTGTACGTATTACTTTTTTTTCCTCCCTTTTCTTTAATGGTAGTCTGAAAACTCCACATTTTATTCGACCGCAACGGCATTTTAAACAGCCGTCGTTTATCAGTGTTTTCCCATCTGTACTGTTCCCACCTACGATAAGAATCAAAACATGAATAAAATAAAAATAGCTAGATTAAACAATCCCTGCAGTTGAATTTACTGTTTTCACGAACTATAGATGGCGCTGCGATCTTTCAAAATGTGCAAAAAAAAAAAATCTTACTTTCGCAGCCTTTTTGTTGCAACTATTATCCTACTTTCGCTAGTTACTGGCTTAACCACCAGGGCGGCGCCATGCTTTGTGAAAACGGCTAAAGTTTTGGCTTTTAGCGAGTCGTTAAAGATGATTTTTTTTTTGAGGGGAGAGTTTGGGGGGAGCGGATGTTGCGGTGCACAAACCGTCATCCGCTCGACCTCGTGTGTTTTCGTTTGGCAGATCCGAACCATGTAAATTAGGTGTGAGTTTCCCCTCGTTGACACCAGAGGAGTCGGCGAGCATCGAGCGATCGAGAGGAGTGAGTGAAAATCCATGTTTTCACCGATCGTCCCACTTCCTCTCGCACGATCGTGCTGCCACTCGGTGGTGATGACGTGGGAGAAAGAGAAAAAAGAAAAGAGTAGAAAGTGCTTAATCATTTGGTAATTTGAGTTTTTGTTTTGGTGCAGCCACGTCGAGTCAGAACGACTTGGAGGGCCGTCACGGAGGGCGCTGCTTGACTCACAACATGCGCATCATCTTCAAAGTGTGCTGCGACCCTTCTAAAGGTAAAAATAAAACGAGAGGAACCGCGGAAAAAGGAAATTAAGCGAATTACTGCAAGACGTGAAGAAGGGAGTCGTAACGCGAGTCGTCCTATTGATTTTTCTTTGCTCTTTTTGTTTTAGTCACGCCAACTCCTCGCACCACGAGCAGCTCGTCGACGACCGCGCTCAGCACGACGACGGCGCGACGGAGGATTATCACCATGTCGACCACGACTCGGTCCACGAGCACCGTCGCCTGGGCGAAGACGACGACGGTGCTGAAAAACAGTGGCGAGTTGCAGCCAGAGAACAAACAGGGGAAGAAAACAGGTGATTAACACTTTGTGATTCGCGAGTGTAATGTTTACGTTTTTAAGCTGCGTTTTGAAGTTTATCTGGGGGGGGGGGGACACTAGTGAGGTTAAATAAAGGGTTAACAGGTACAGTCGAACCTCAAGGTATTGGAAAATGTGTTCGTTATAATGAAGATTTCGTTATATCGAGACGATTTAGTATAGGATGGACATACATGATTTCAAATTCGTTTGTTATTATGAGGATTTAGTTGTAAACGTGTTTGTTATAACAGGGTTCGACTATATATGTTTTTGAAAACGTTTACTGCATTTTACATAGCATTTTCGGCGATATGCGTCAAAATTGTACGACTCTGAATATTTCTCTTGCGATTTGAAAAATAGAGAAATTTTGTTGTTTTGACCGTCGCGATTCACGGCTGGTCGCCGGCATTAAACCGATGCGAAAGCGGTGTGCGGATGTGTTATGTTTGCACATTAAGCCGAATTTTCCATTTCTGCCTCCTTTTCTCTCGGATAATTGTTGACATTAAACTAATCATTAAAGTTAATTCGAGAGTTGCAACTGTGTCCACATTCCGAACCGAGTCGTGCCGAATAAAGAAGAAATGTCGCGAATCGACCAAATTTTACTTTTTTTTTTTTTTTTTTTTTTGTACATTTTTCATTACTGCTCGCATTTTAATGGGAATAGTTTTAACGAGGGTAGAAATTTTCCAACTTGTCGTGGAAAATCAGTTTTGTGGTTTGGAACGAGGATGAAGCAGGTGTGACACTTAATTGCTCGGCGGAAGCACGGAACGTGGCAGCAACTGTAAATATTGAATAAACGAGTAAATAAATAATGAACGAGTACATAAAGATAGTTCGTGTAAAATTAATAATAATTAAAATATCATTTGAAGGCTCTCGCCGAACCGACTTGCGCTTTACATCACATACCGCAATACAAACATATTTTTCTCGTTTTCAGACAAAAAAGACAAACATCCTAACGAAACCGGTGTGAAAAACGAAGAACTGGTCAATTCGTCGAGATCGATACGAGAGAACTGTTCGATTCTTGTGCTGCGCCTATGTACATTGGTGTTTATGGTGCTCTTAGCCAGGTGAATTGGCGAACAAAACGTGTAGAAAGAACACAAACTACTGCCAAACCTCCCCACACCCCAAAAAAAAAAACCCTTTAGTGGATTCAGTGTTGGTTGTCAGGTTTAAAAGGCATTTAAAATTTTAAAAAATTGGAAAGAAAAAAAATCTGTGATTTTCTACTTGGGTAGGTGTGTGTGTGTGCGTGTGTGACAGTGTTTGGTGGGCCCCGCGAATTGCCTTCGACGGACCAAAAAGGGGCGACCGAAATATTGTGCAAACAAGTTGTTGGAATTTGTGTCCCACGTTGCAAGAACATTTAGGATCATTTTTTTCAATTGCTTAACTTTAATTTAAAAATTAAAAACAAAGAAAGAAAAAAAACACAAGAAGACGAAGAAGAAACTTTTCTATGTAATATTTTTTTTATTATATTTTTAATGTTTATGTGCTGTATGGAAAACAATTGTAGATTTCTGTTGCAATGCCGGCTACGAGATATTAAACGAGGAATTTTTGCATTTAGCCAGGGCTTGAAGGGTTTAACCAAAGTGCCTTGTCAGATTATGATTTTCAACAATATTGGGTTTTTTCTATCGTTATTATTAGTAGTATTATTATTATTGTTATTATCATCATCAATATTTTTTTATTTTTTTTTCTGAGATGAACTCAGCTTTTTTTTTAAATCAAAAAAAAAGAATTGGAGATAAATAAATAGAAATTGAGCAGTAAATTGCACTGTGATACAAGAGAAATAAATCACTGGGGGATAGGGGGGAAGAATATGTGGTCTGCAACAAAATAGATATACATTTTTTTTTAATTTACTAGTATTTTTACTCGAGTTTGATGCATCTTTTCAATTATACTCGAATAAATATGAATGGATGGAGAGTAATTTTCTCTGATAGAAATAAGTGAAGTTGAAGACGATGAAAAATGTATGAAATTCGAGTGAGAATATCATCAAAGTTACATGACGGAAAAAAGTGTTGCAAAGAAAGAAAAAAAAAACTAAAGGGAAATTAAATCATCTCCCAATGCTTTTGCCATTTTTTTTTTTTTTGTTTTGTTTGTGTTTTTTTGGTATGTGACTTTAGTGAGTTTTTGTGGGATCAGTATAAACATTAATCGTGAACTGTATGATAAAGATTGTGGAAAGTAATTTCCAAAAATATATTACATGAAGAAAAATTTACAAAAAAAATATACATTTTCCTGTATTGTATATAAAAGATTTTGTAAATCTCTCTAAAAAAAGAAAAAAAGAAAAAAAATAGAGACAAAAAATTTTCATTTTCGGAAATTGTATTTCTTTGGCAGTTAGGAAATATGCTGTAAGTTAATTTATAATGATGAATGTGTGTCACTTTGTATTTATGCCAGATGGATTAGTTTTTACAGAAAAAAATGTATACCGTATCGGAAGTTTACAACTTGGACTACTAATTTAATTGGCTGCATTTGAATTGTGAATATTTTATGCAAATGTAATGATGTGGGACTTATTGGTCCAAAGGTAAATCATTAATGTATAAAATTTGTAAATTGAAATAATTTTTTTCTAAAAATTGAGAAATGAAAATGCCAGATTAAGTTTGTAGTCACAAGTGAAGGGATTCGTTTGCAAATTGCAAATCTAGCTGTTTTTTTACAAATAGATATAAACCTCTGGATACGTCATTTGTTGATTTATTCCGTCATCATGTTATTGACCGGTTCTAAAAAGTGTGGTAGCAAGAATGACGTCGTTTCAACGTAATGACGGGAAGAAATTGTTGATTTTTCGAAACGAGGGAAGTGAAAGTTCACTCAGAATTTGATTTTTCAAAGAAAAACCTATACGTTTTCATATTTCTTATTTTTTCAAGAAAAAAGTACTCATTACGTTACTACCGACTTTTAGCTAGTTTCATGTGTTTTGTCTGCGAAATAGTTGCATTTTAGCACAGGAAAACTGTCTTGAAAATTTCTTCCAGGCAAATTATGTAAATATATAAATAAAATTCAGTTTTTAACGGTGAATTTTTTTTTATTATTATTTTCTTTTACTTCCTTATCGATATACCTAATAGGCCAAAAATGTGGTAAGAATAAAAACATTGCAAAAATAAATGCGTTGATTTAAATTTTATCAATAATTATTTTGTTTTACAGTATATAAGCTTAGTTTCGGATTTAAAGATCATTTTTGAAGTCACCGAACGACTGAACGACATTTGCGACTGGTCGCATCATAATCGTAAGTTAAACTGACTTGTGAGTTTACATACGGTACTTGATGAAAAAATTAAATTTTAATTTTTTTATTTCAGAAATATGACGACCGACAATCAATTTTAAGAAGTAAAACAGCAATACTGTGTATTCAGTTCTATATTAGAAATATTTCATCATTAGCAAATTATTTTTAATGTAAAGGCTGATCATAAAAGTTTATTTTGTGTTTAAAATAAAATAAACTTTTTAAATGATAGTTTGTTATATGAGAGTACTGCGTTTGGTCAATTTCATCATTTGAAGCACAAGCTGAACATAAAATGGACTTTTACGATCGAAATTGACATAAAATGACTTATCTTATAACTATTTTAGACAAATATTTCAAAATATTCAAAAATGTATGCTGACTTGTCGATCAATTCCAATAACTTAAAATCAATAATTTTGATTCCCACATTCACTTAAGAGAATAAACATTAAAAATTGAATTTATTTACCTTAGTGACTCGTCATGCAAGAAAATAACGGAAATCGTTAATCGAACGAATTTGGATAGCAAATATTATTATTGAAAATAATTTACCCTTCTGTTGTATTAAATAAACCGTAAATGAAACATATATAATATAAAAAAAACACGAGTAAATTTAAATAAAGCCGCATTCCAGTTGGAGTGACAAGAGAAAGAATGCGTGTCATATTTACGATCGTAAGCCTAACTCGCATAGGATAACTTTGGAATTTAAATCACCATCTTTGCAATGTCAGACGTCTTTGTGACAGAATATAATCTTCATTACGAAAAAAAAAAAGCTGTAATTCAAATAATCTATCTCATATTTTTCACTCGAGATTAATGGTAAATTCCAGTTTAGCATTTGATTTATGCAGCTATAAAACAGGGGGGATGGCCGAAGTAAAAAAAGATAAAATTATTTTCTCCCCCTTTTCATAGTGCAATTACCAAGTGACATATTTAATGGCATACTGACCAGTAACTACATCACATAAAGTCATTTTAAAACCTTCTGGAAAATTATCCGTTCGCCACGGGAGACCATAAGTGAAAATTTCTTTGTATTATCCAATAAAATGCACTAAACTCACTTCTGTGGCCTCTCGAATGCTAAATCATGCGTTTAGTCGCTTAACATCGTCAAGTAAAACTTTTCATTACCAAAGGTCATTTTAATGCTTTAATTAGAACCCTGCAGCTTTTATTAAGAATGTATATTACAAAATATGATGGATTGACGTTGACGAAGCCTATCTGATAAATTTTACCCTTTCTCCTACTGAATATGTAATCAAAAGACGAGTTTTGCTTTTTACACCCACTCCCAGTCTGCATGTCATTACAAAAACATTGATTACCATATTGAATACTGTCCATTTTGCCGGACATCACTCAAATAAAAACTGATTTCAACATGTCTTTTAAATTGTGCAGTGAATTTTCGTCAAATTTGATTGGAAAATACACCATTTTATTTAAATTTTAGTTGAATTCTGGCAATTTACGAATTTTGTTACCATTTTGTTTTCTTTATTAGTATTTAGGACTCTAAAAAAAAAAAAAATGTTTGAAATAAATTGAAAGTTGCAATGCAACGTGCGTGTTTTTAGTTTCCCGGTCCTCGAGGATCCTTGTATCTCGTGAGTACCTAACGCAAAAGGCTTCGCGATTGGAGAAGAATACAAATTCAGATGATATAATGACCAAAATAAAAAATTTTAGGTCAGTCAAAGGGTTAAAGTTGTGTGGGCTTATCTGATGATTCCTTCTTTCAGTGACAAATTACGACCGGTACTAAATTGCAACAAATTTCTAGACAACATTTCTTTTAAACGAAGAGGAACTTTGTAGCTAATCAACTATAAAGATTTAAAAAAAAAAAAAAAAAAAAAAAAAAAAAAAAGGCGGTTTTGATTTCTCGCCGATTTTTTTATTTTTTATTTTATTTTTTTATTTTTATTTATTTACTTATATATTTTTTGTTAAAATGGAAGTCCAGTCATCGTTTTGCATAATTCATGCCTTCCAGATGCAAAAGGGGTGGTGTCGCCGAGTCAGATGACAAGTTGACTGCAGACTTGACAGGTTGCTCCATCGACTCGGCAGGAGGTACTAACATATTTAAGGCTTGAAACGTCATCTTTGCTAATCCTTCTTTGCTACGCCTAGTTTTGGACTTGATGAATTAAAAAAAAAGCGTCATAATCTTTGTGAATGATTTGTTTTTCTTTAGCTCAAATGCAATGCTCGAAAAAGAAGGTACGGTAAAGGTCTTAAATTTGCAGTTTTGCAAATGTTACAATTCCAATAATATTTTGGCCTCGAACAACTTTTCAGACTTGTCAAAAACACACGCCAGTTTCTCAATTAAAAATTTATTGCTTAGAGTTAGTGAATGTTGTATGGTGTGGTGTACTAGGAAAAACATGCACAATGGAAATGGACTTAATGATGTTGATGATGATGATGATGATGCCATCGCAAAATTTGACAACTATTGTAACTACACAGCAAAATGAATCTTTAATTTTCGGGATTGTGAAAGCTCTTTTATACGTAGTGTATATTTTAATCGATACGGATATTTATATCTTTCTTTAATTTCCTCTTTGAATTTGCTATCAACTGTCGAGTGACCAAGACCATGGTTGGAGGAAATTGGAAATTTTAACCCCTTATCTAATCCTAGACTTGCCAAATCGAGACCAGAATTTAAAATTTCCAAACAAATATTGTTGATTTTAAGCACTTACGGTATTCTTATGTTTATGTTTATTTATTTTCTTTAATTTAGTTCTGAGTTTTTTTATTTATTTATTTATTTTTTTGCTTTCAGAGTGGGTTGTCATTTTTATTTCTCACAGCCAAGATGGTTAAGTGGTTAAGTGTTAAGATGTATTTACCATAAAAGAGTGAATTAAGTATCGTAGTGGTTTTTATTCACCAACTTGACTCCCATTTTCTCACCTAACATCATCAAAACATCACAACAAATTTTCGACAACTTTATTGAGCAATTTTTGTGTTATATTTTTTTATGCTTTTTTTTAACTCGAGAAGGTCAGAGATATATTTTAAAATTTTTTTCAAAAGACTATTGCGCAAATGAAGATTTACATACTTTTCATACTTTCATACTTTCAAGTTTTGCCACTAGTTATGACACTCATAATTATAAATTTTACACACAGTATGTAAGCCAAAGCTTTAGACGGGGAGATTATAACCCCTTCCTCATCTTAAATGCTAAGTAAGGGGTAAAAAATGAAAGGAAATTGAGTGACGAAATATTACTATAATGATCTACATTCTAAGAAAATGTTTATATTAGGTACAGTACTTGAGATGCAGCAAAAGCTTAGAGAATAATAAAATAAATTCTCTAGTAAAGAAAACTAGAAAAGAAAAATTATCGTGTATTTCTATAAAATTTCTAACTTGTAAGTTAAAAATATAATTTCTGGCCACGGCTGTGATGTACGGTCACGATGTAAGAGCAAAAAAAAAAAAATAATAAAAGAGATTACATTTCGAAATTTTTAAAGCTTTACTGTACATCTCGTTTTAACTCTTAATTGGTGGCGCCTCACAGCGGCGTGTAAATAAACTATTTATGACCAATTTTACAAAATATTGATTGTAGAGGGCGGTAGCACTCTGCTAAGTAAAGCTAGAGCACTTTCAAGTTTCAATGCTCTATGTTCAATTTCAAGCTTCAAGGAAATACATTTGGTGCTTGTGGGAATAAAAGACAGTCACACTTGGGAATTACAACTTCTAGATGCCTTTCATCAAAATAAATTGCAATCAAAAAAGTCAATTGTAAAAATCAAATATTTAAAAATCTTCTTAATGTCTCGACAAAGCAGAAATATTTTTGCATTTTTCTGTGCAAAGAAAATTTGGTTGTAGTTTTGTCCCCTGCATTTAGGTTTTAAAGCAGAACTTTTTATGACGTTTTTAATAATTTCTAATTAGTTACCAATTTCATATCAGGCGATTTTAATATTTCTTTCTTGGAAACTTTATAAATTTACGATTGTTTGAAAAATAAATAAAATTTGGAAATTTTAGCTTTCAGCATTGTCACTAGATGGTAATGATCACTACGTAACGGCTTTTAGATTTTGAAGCTCACAGAATTTATAAGATGCACAATTAACACATATTTTTAAGAAAACATTGGAATAAATTTAATCAGGTATAATTGTTGTAGTCATTTTCTGAGCCAAATGCATTAAATGCAAGACGGTTGCAGATAATGTTCTATCAGTAATATACTTCACTGATACAGTGATGCTATTGTATTTACTATTTGGTCACTTTTTCATTTTTTGCTCACATCTACTAATCTATCAGAGCTGAACATATGCATGCGATATCTTTTAAACTCCTTGCACCAAGAACTAGCTTTTCTTCTATAAACAGAAGTGATTTGAGAAAGT
>JAQFZP010001247.1:0-21030 GCA_034695745.1 Geophilus truncorum | reverse complement strand
TCGTTTATCATCATTCCAACATTCAGGTCGATAGTCAGTCGACATTTTTTTCGAGAATTTCAAAACAAGTACAGGTAACAAAAGTATTGATTTTCTTAACTATAAACTCAAACGAACGCACTTGTCCAAAACAAACCATGCACAGGTGACCTCTATATGTATAAAAATGCAATACATTTGAAGCTAATAATTGCCACTAGAGGACGCTCGGACGAGTACTGTGTGAAACTCTTTGGCTAAAATTGTTCAGAGATATTAAAAAAACTTAATCTTAAGCATTTGAAATATCCACATTGAGCCAAATTAAAATATACAGTGCTTACCTTATCTAATAATGATTTCCTTACAGTTGGTCAAAGCAAACAGTAATCCGGAGTTCACAAATTCAAAAGTGAAAACTCATTTTCGTGCTTAAATTTTTAGTTTAATTAATATTAGTTTAATAAAAATTTATATTTTGTCAACTTCTAGTCTTTGTTGATTTATAAATGAACCCAATGCTATCTTGAATGTTAATCTAATTAAAAATATATTATTATAGAATTGATTAATCTTAATTTTTTTTTATACGTGAATTAAAGAATCCAATAATTAATCTTATTAATTTTTAAAATTAACTATCTAAATAAGTTAATTTACTGCACTTTTAAAATTATCGTACATTAAAAATATTTTTGTTGAGCCATGCACTTTAAATAATACCATCGTGCTATAAATTGTACAATAACACTCCCGTATCGCAACTGTTTTCGTATAATATTATAATGTCATATTTTGCACGACTAACTGCTCAATAATAACCTTTCTTTCCACTTTTGAGACTAGACTAGTTGTTCGATTTCTTTTCAATTTGAATGACCCGCAATAACATATCTTATTTATTTGAATGAGTTGCTTTCCTGCATTACACTAGCACAGCACAAATACAAATAAAAATAAAAATAAAAATAGTAAAACTTTATTTTCTGATCGTAGACTGACAGTAAGTTTTCTGGGAACATTGCAACCCAACCCGTAACCAGAAAAAATTAAGTTCAATCTATTTTTAAAATAAAGACGACGCTATTTTCCGGTATACAATTGTAAGTACACCTTAAGTAATGACAGGTTTCTCATCAAAATCGATTTTCCTATTTTAGTATCCGTTTGTAGACTTCTAAATATCCTTGTCGACTACCTGAGGTCACTCTCGTCATCAAGTCATTCTATATTGATCAAATATTTAATGTGCGCGTAGTTACTATTTGTATAAAAACTGTGGAAAATCGATGTTGTCGCTTGGAGATCCAGAAGTGCAATAGAGCAACAGTGTTGTAAACGGCCCGCAAGATATTTCTGTTTCCAAAATGCGGTAACCATAAAATCAAATTAGTACTGTATACCCATTCACCTGCATTTCATCATATGGAACCGTATGTAAATTTGGTCTGTCCTGCTTGTGGTGTAGCAAAACCAGATTCTTTACTACCGCGAGTAATATGCGAATTTTGCGGAAACCATTACACTAACAACTTATCAAGACTTAGGGGTGGAAGTGATAGAGAAAGAGTTAGTTTACCGTCAATCGTAAGTAAATATGGTAATTTATATCTCTATCTTATTTGTTTTAAATTTCTTTGAGGTTAACGAGAAATTATCTTAATTTATAACCGTATATCGCTTAATCAATTAAGTGCCTAGTAGCACATTTGATGCACTTTTATAAATGGCAACACGTAATATTGACGTAAACTGTATTTTAATTTATAGGATCATCAAAAAGATGGTCCACTTAGGACTTTCGGAAACTATTTGGCCCATAAGTTCAATTTCACACACAGAGATGGTGAGTTGACGAGCACTTACATGCTACGGCCGTCATCTGACACGTCTTTACCACCAATTGCAAAAGTCAGTCTACAGATATTTAACTTAAATGGTTTGGAATATATGACTTCTCATATTAGGATTCTCGAGGTAAAATGGTGACGATTACGACACCCTGTTTGGACGAAAGGGCACGAACGACAAAAAGCGAGGGAGAATTGCGATTATTCCGCAATAGTATCCCGACCGACCCAAACAAAATCGAATATCCACGCAGAACTATTTCCAAAGAAGAATTCTTGTAATTGCTCTTAATGCTTAAATGCCACAGTGGCATCGTTAGTAACATTATTTATTATTGGATTACATTAGACAGGAAATTGACGACGCCAAAAATCAGAAAAGATATACTGCTATTAAGGGATTTTACTGTACAACCTACGATTCCTTCCAGGAAATTAACGCCATGTTTAAAGTAATTTATATTTCAAAACTGCTCACCATTAGCGAGTAATTGCAATGTAAAAAAAAAAAGTAATAATAATAATGATGTTTAATACTTAGAATGAACCTGATAAAGATGAAGTCAAACTAAATGACCCAGACTTAAACATAGTTCTTTTGAAAACTATTAATGATGCAATAGTAGATATGGTAATGAATGACTATATTAGTAAAAAAAAATATTTAATGCAATAAAAATTAAATTGATTCATTTTTACAGCCTCAACATGTTCATAAAGCAGTATTGAAGTCGATGATCAATGCATTAATGCAAAAGGACAAAAGGTATTGTAATTTTTTTAACCTTTAAATGCAGAGTTCCATTTAAAATTGTTAAATAAATTATTCAATTATAAAAAAAAAAAAAAAAACCAGTTGAAAGCAAATTTTCTTACATGTATTGCATGGCATTTAAAGAAAAAAAAAGTGCTAACGGTAACAGTAACTTGGTAACAGGTAAACACGACATGCGACCGATTTAACTCTTTCTTGTTCTTGAGTATTGATCGCAAGGCACTTTTAGTGACAATTACGTCAATAAAGATTTATTATTATCATATACCACAGGTTTTGTGTGTTATAGAAAATTAATTAGGTTACTGTTATATTGATTTTTATATTAAAATTGAGCAGCATGACCTTTAAGCAGATATAACGCAGTTTTTTCTTTTCTTATTTATTTATTTTAGATTATATAGTAAAGATAACATTCGCGCTTTCTTCGTTTTAATTCAAGTAAAACATTATTTTTATAGAAAGCTTCACTGTATTGCTAATTAAATCTAACTTTAAACAGAATCCAATTTTTGGATGGCAATATTCATATCCAGTATTAGGACATGTTCTTCGTCAGATTTGCACTTTGGGAAGTGCAGATCATCACCTGCTTATGTATTGGATAAAGAAGTGCGTTGCGATAATTAGTATTTGGAATACTGGCATCCATTAATATTTTGTATTTTTAGTACGGATGATGAAATTATGAAAAACATAATCAAACATCTCCATCAGTTTGTGGCAGTTGCTCATTTTACTCCTGCATCTGAAATAACTTCATCTCAAATACCAAGAAAATGGTGGATATCATGTGCAACGAAAGTTATGGCTCTTTTTAGTAAGTTATTCATTAAAATTGTATTAGTTCACTTAAAATTAAAAAGGGAAACATATTTTAGATGCTGCTAATAATTTAAGCACACCGAGTAAAATTCCATTCACTGAATTTTATAACTGTGCTTTGGATCATGCTGATTTAATGACTGAATATCATTACTGGCAGAATCCAGATCGACCAGATAGGTTTTCTTATTGTCAATATCCATTTGTTCTAAGTATAGTAGCAAAACGAACTATTTTGCAAAAAGATTCTGAACAACAAATGGTGTGGAACGCACGAGTGAGTATTCGATTTTTTCTTCTTTTAAATTCAAATTTATAATATGAAAAATGTTTTGCAGAGAAGCTTAGTAGCTACTGTAATTCAAAACGAAACGCCCAATTTAGATATATTTTTTCTAAATGTTCATATTAAAAGATCTCATTTAGTAGCGGATAGCTTGCATGAAGTGAGTAGTTTTAAAAAATAATGAAGGGAAATAGAAGATTAATTACCGTAATTTATAAAACATAGATTGCAAGGAAGCAAAAGGATTTAAAGAAGAAATTAAAAGTAACGTTTGAAGGGGAACCTGGGTTGGATATGGGCGGGCTAACAAAAGAATGGTTTCTTTTACTTATCAGAAAAATATTTCATCAAGATCAAGGTAAGATCCGATCAGTCTACTTCTAGAATAATAAATAATTCACCCCCTAATTGCTTTTTTTTAGGAATGTTCGTTTACCACGCAGAAGCAAGGTGCTATTGGTTTAGTTTAACAGCTAAAGGAAATTTGAGAGAATATAATTTAATAGGAGTTGTATCCTTTTAAAAACAATTTATTTTAAATTCTAAATATGCTTAAAAATTCCTTAATTAAGGCACAGCTTATGGGTTTGGCAGTGTACAATAGCATTACGTTAGACGTTAGGTTTCCATTCGTTTGCTACAAAAAGTTACTAAGTCCGCCAGTTGTACCAAGCTCTGAAACAGCTTCCGTGGGAATATGCAAAAATGCATCTCCAGTCGATCTGGCTGAAATTATGCCAGTAAGTTACTAGTAGTAGTAGTACTGGTAAATAATACTTTTACTATATTCATGCAAATTTAATTGCAGGAAGTGGGTAGGAGTTTGAATGAAGTATTGAGATACGAAGGTGAAGTTGAAGACATGGATCTGACTTATCTTGTAAGAATTGTTATTGTTCGGAAGTTTTTCTAGTTCAGTTTCAACTTTCTACGTTATTTCAGGCTTCAGTCGAAGAGTTTGGAAAGAAAATGGACTGGCCTTTGAAACCTGATGGTGCTAACATCACTGTAACAAATGAAAACAGAGCAGGTTAGTGTATTCAAAATCACGATTTTCGAATACACTAACAATTCTTCATATTTTTTTAAAAGATTTTGTAGACTCCTACGTAAACTGGGTAATCAATCTAGGAATTTATGATAAATTCAAAGCATTCTATTTAGGATTTCATTCAGTCTGTGCCTCAAATGCTCTAATCGTAAGTTATTCTGACTCGCATACCATACTTCAGTTTGTAAGCAGTCCAACCCCGTTATAACGAACCCGCTTACAACGAAAACCTGTTATAACGAACTAAGTTTTCGGTTCTTTGAGCTTCGTTATAAGTGGTTCGACTGTAATAAAATAAGTTATTCAATTTTTTACAAATTTTAGATGCTTCGACCAGAAGAAGTGGAAATTTTAGTTTGCGGTTCACCGAAATTAGATATGGAAGAACTTAGGAAAGTTACAATTTATGAAAATTGCTCACCGAATGACAATTACATCCAGTAAGAAAAATTTCAAAGTTTAAGCTTAGAAGCAAATAGAACAAAATTTTAAAATAATTCATTTTTCAGAGACTTTTGGGATGTTGTAAACAGTTTCACATTAAGTGAACACAAGAAGTTTCTCCTCTTTACAACTGGAAGCGACCGCGTCCCAGTAGGCGGAATGGGAGAAATGATTTTTAAAATATCCTGTACTCGAGAAAAAAGCAATATGTACGCACACGAGTTTGTCATTTAATTTTGTAATCAATTTCTACCAAAATTTAATTTCAGGCTACCAACTTCTCATACATGTTTTAATCAACTAGTCTTGCCTCTCTATCCCAACAAGGAAACTTTAAAAAGCAAACTCGTAATTGCCATTAACAACGCAGAAGGATTTGGACTGGAATAATTTTTGTTTTCTAACCGAGACAGAATTAGTAACCAGACCAAACTAAGAAATACTATAATTTTATTAACTCGGACATGCACACTGAGATCTGTACATATGCCAAGCAATGTAACATTAAAACTGTGTGACATCAAGTATACTTAATTAATAAATATTAAACGAGAAAAACAAACATGTAATGTTCAAATTTTCATTTTAAAATTTAGCTTTCAGAGCTATTGCTTAGACTTAGAGTTGAAATGATAGTACTAATCTTTTCTTCTTCCGTTTCCGTGATCTGTTTATTTTCGGGACTAGGTCGAGGCTCAGTTCGTATAGTTAAATAAACGGTCTGCCGGTTTGAGCTCCCATCGCTTCATGAAAAAATTTAGAAAAAAAATTAAAATTAAAGTACAGTGGAACCTGTTTATAACGTTTACATAACCGAGGGAAAAAAATTACGTTATTCGCGGGTTTCACTATACATAACTTTAGTAGTAATGTGTATTAAAGTAACTTACTTCGAAGACAAATCGATTCTTTCATTTATGCGAATGTTAGCACCGTCATTGAGTAAATGGAGAACAATTCGAGCAATATTTCTAGCATCATCTAGACCACAGTGAGGTCTCCCTTCAAATGCCAAACCAAGAAATTCAAGCATCTGTTTTAGATTTAACTAAGAAAAACAAAATATTATAAATGAATCAGTTTCAAAGTAAGTTAATTTTACTTCGTACTCTTTTGGACTGGTAAAAACAAGTAAATATTTTGCGGATGTTAACCCACTTTTTAGCAAATTTTGGATAAGGTATGTTACTCATGTCGCACTGCAAAGCCAAAAATCGACTCATATCCCATGGGCTGAAAGAAAAATTTAAGAAATAAATAAATATTAAGAGAGTTTGTATTGTTTTGCTGATTATTCATCTTTAATATTTTTGGAATTTTTCGCTAAAATACACCAAAGAGGTTTACACTCACGAGTTTTTAATCTATAATGTTGTTTGTTAACGTTTTCGATATGTTTGTGAATGTAAGAGGATCCTATTACACCTACTTCATCTTCAACAATAAGTTCTATACACAGATATCAGGACTGGTTATGGGATCCTCTTTATCTAACATTCTTGCCAAGTAGTCTCTTGACTGTATTAAAACCACTGCTCTCACCCCAGACAAAAACTCTCCTACCTTTTAGAGAAGGTTTGTTGATGACTGCACTCTACACCACCCAACAGACCACACAATTCCTGAAAACTCTCAACTCTATACATCCCACATTCAGCTTACTTTAGATATTGCCAAACCTTTTCTTTTTCTAATTGTACTTAATCACATTGAACAAGGAAAATTCTACACAACTCCCTACAGGAAATCAACCTACACAAATCAATATCTTAACTTTAAATCCTTCCAGCCTACTAGTCATAAGGTCACACCCAAACTAATGTTAAAGACAATAGAATCATAAAACTGAGCTATCTCAGATCAGTTCTTCAAAATAACTACAAGACAAACTTCTATTCCATCCTATAAACAAAAGCCTGTCAACAACAATCTTCCTAGTTTTAGACATGTGCTACTCTTTATTGTTCCCAAAACCCAAGTCATACAAAAGCAACTTACAAAAATAGGCATTTACACGTATATCACAAATAAAAAGAATCCAAAGAAAGTACTTCAGAACTAAAAACCTTATAACAGAACTTTCAAATAACCTCCATGCCTTAACTCAGTGTACTAAATCTTCTGCACCTCGTGTCCAATGTCTTACATTGGACAAACTAAACGTGCTTTTGGAATTCGCATCAAAGAACATGCAACAGCTCTAAAGCAACCCTACAGGCACTCAGCAGCAGCAGATCATTCCATGGCCACTTGTCATCTAATGGATTGGAACAATCTCAAAATAACTTCACTTGAACTCCTGTGAAACTGCTCGCCTGTTTTATAACAGTCTGAAAATCTCCAAAAATCCTAATTTAATCAACAAAGATCAAGTTTTACCTATTCCTCTACTGTACAAACCCTTCCTATTCCAAAAGAGGGGTGTGTAATAGAATTTTATTACGTTCATAAACGTACCAAAAGGTTACCAAACAACATTTTATAAGTAGAGACACCCCAGCATGATGTCCAGTTCCTGATGATGACAACAAACCCAATGGTTAAAACGTTAAACCCTGCACTTAGATAAAAACTCTTGAGTGTAAATCTCTTTGGTGTAATTTAGTGAAAAATTTCAAAAATATTAAAGAAATAAATATTTTTTTTTAGAAAAACATGAGATTATTGATTAAAATATTACCCGTCAGTTATAACTGCGTAGGAATGTTTAGTGCCAAGTTTATGATCGGCTAACCACTTTTCAAACTTTTTTAAAACTTCGGGAAATGGTAAAGCGGCCTTAACTGTATCCTGAATTACAAATTTAAAAAAATTAATAAATATCTTTTAAAATTCAAAGATATTAAGAAATTAAACCTGAGTTATTCCTGTAAGATCCGAACAAAACTGACTTAATCGGGGATTAACAACGGGCTTACAGTACTCGTGAAATTCGCTGACAATTTTCCTTTCCTCGACGTTTATTAAAACGGCTGGAAATTCTATTATTTCATGTTTATAGTTGGGTGAATTCTGAGCTTCGCAAGTGGCTTCAAAATCAATGATGCAAAAATAATGATACTGCTTCGACGCCAATGGATCTCTGACTTTAGATGTAGCCAATTTAATCTTTTTGTAATGATTCTTCATCCGTTTCTTCAACACTTCTTTGTTACCCCTTTAAAAAAAAAAAAAAATACAATCAATGTTTTAAACTGCCTTTAAAAATAACACATACACACCTCGAATCCAACTTAAGGGTATTAAGTCTGTCTCTTAGTTCATTCACCGTCATTTTATTTATTTCTCCATTAATTCGCGACAACTGTTTGAACACGGGATCAGAAAACAACCCCTTTGTCTCGGTCTCGGCTGCGTTGGTATTCTACAGATTACCATGTCATAAATAGTTACCAAATGATAAATTTCAATTTATTTTGTTAATATAAATTCGTGTAATTTACCTTTTCTTCGTCGGTTTCAGCTGCAGATTGACTTGCCATGACTTAATCGGTCGGTAATCAATCAAAAATAGTCACGTCTCGTTTTATTAATGCAAAAATCCTCGGCCAGGCTGAATGAATTAAGTCAATTCTTCTCACAATTATGTGAATCCTGTGCTTGTGGATGGAGAGATTTCTATGTTAAAAAGACATAGTTTTTATATAATCCTCCCCGCACCTAAAAACACCGTAAAAACACCAGCACGATCTGTAAACACAGCAATTGGCGGGATCACAAAACCGGAAGTTAATAATTTTTTCGCGAAAACGTCATTTTATTCACTTCCTGTCTACTTACGCATGATAAACAACATGGCTGACCGCAGTCAAGACTGCCACGGCCAGGCGATAGAAATAGTTGTCAAATGGAGTGGAAAAGAGTACCAGATATCGGATATTTGTGATTCCGATACAGTGGGAGATTTAAAATCTGTGATTCAGAAAAAGACGGGGGTTTTACCACCTCGGCAGAAATTATTAGGATTAAAATACAAGGGTAGATTACATTTGTAACAATTGTATTTTTTTTTTTATTGTTATAACCCTTTTTTTTTTTTAATTTAGAAGAAATACTGTAAGTGACAGTTTTTTATAATTTTTATTTTAGGAAAGCCAGCTTGTGATAGTTTGCAATTATCTTTATTGAAATTAAAGCCAAATACGAAAATAATGATGATGGGAAGTTTGGAAGAGGAAATTCAAGATGCAGTTAATACACCTGAAGATCTGCCCGAAGTTATAAATGATTTCGACATCGAAGACGAAGAAATTCAAACTGAAAACAGAGAAGAGTATTTAGCAAAAGTTCAACGGAGAGTTTTGGATTATAAAATTAAGTTACTAAATGATCCAAGAGAAGATAAGAAATTGCTGGTGCTAGATATTGATTATACATTATTCGGTAATTTAACTTGAGATTAACACGAAATATTATGTAATAATTTTTAAGAAAATGTATGATTTTATTTTTATAATGAACCACTTTCATTGCTACAGTTTTCTTAATATTTCTATACAGATCATAGGTCAACTGCTCAGAATGCCAACGAATTAATGAGACCTTACTTACACGAATTTCTTTCCTCGGCTTACGAACATTACGATATAGTTATATGGTGTATGGTGTATTACATTTAAAATTGTATCAATTTTACCATTAATATTCTTTTTTACTTTTAGCTGCGACAAGTATGAAATGGATTGAAGTTAAAATGCGAGAATTAGGAGTAGCAACGCACTCGGACTATAAAATACTATTTTATTTAGACAACGCTGCTATGATTAGTATCCACACTGCTAAATATGGAGTCATAGAGGTTTGTATAGTTTAAGTGTTTAAGTATACGGTAGTTGATAAAAAACTAAAAATAAGTACATTACATTTTAGGTGAAACCCCTAGGAGTGATTTGGGGTAAATATCCGCAGTACAGTAGTAAAACAACCATTATGTTTGACGACCTTCGCCGTAATTTTTTGATGAATCCTCAAAATGGGTTAAAGGTAATTTTTATTTGTAAAAATTGGATGTTTCGCTAATTTAAGTCTTTTCTAGATTCGTCCTTTTAAAAATGCACATGCAAATCGGAAGAAAGACAAGGAACTTTTGAAACTCTCGAAATACCTTAAACAAATTGCTGAACTGGATGATATGAGTGATTTAAATCATAAACATTGGGAAACGTAAATTAAAAAAAATAATAAAGTAATGAAAGAGGTTATTAACAATTTGTTTTTATGTTATTTTCAGATTTAAACCTCCAGGAGATAGAGTTTGATTTTAAATTTCCGAATACTTTTTTTAAAACTTTTACTTTTATTACATTTTTTTAAATTCTGAGATCATTTACTGTGCAAAATAGGTTGCAGAAAAGCTCGTAATAATTCAAGAATAGATTTGTTGCTAGCTACAAACTTTTTTTTTTTTCTCCTCATTATTTCTACTTAAAAATTTTGATTTAGTGTATCTGCTATTGTTCGGTCAACAAGGTTAGTGAAAAGAAAATTAACTGCAGTGCAGACGTGTTTGATTTTATTTTGCAGATACGCAAAGTAAATCAGTGAAATTATATTTTGAATTTAAATCTCAATATTCTGTAGAAGTATCACAGATATCGCACATATTGGTTCATTTTGTAAATTAATTACTCTTTGCATTTTGAAAAAGTGGAAATTTTGATTCAATGCCATCATCGGAAACCTGAAATGCAAAATAAAAATTGAAAATATGGAATTACAAACTACTACGAAAAGATTGAAACAAATATGATGTAACAATTTTTAGAATTAAATAAAACTTAATAAAAAAATATTTCAACAAATTTTTTCGGGATATACTGTAAAATGTTTCAAATAATTTTTGTTAATATTGCCATCTATCGATAACGAGAGGCGTTAAAAACTCGTCGTCTGAATTGTGGGTAACCCGCCGCCATATTTAGCGTGGCGGACGACCCCATGCTACATTCTGGATAAAGTGAACGACTTTTTCCTTCTCCATTTGAATCTCTGTTTGTTAATCGGAAAAATTTATATCTTCCAATCAATTGGTTGCGCAGCATTTGTTTGGAGATATAAAAATGAGTGAATCCGAATCGAAAAAAGCGGTGAAAAGACGTAAAAATAAGAAGGCATCCTGTGGTGTTACAAACAACAGTAGTAACGAGTTTGCCTTTTCCCAAGACAATATTTTCCATGATCAGGTAAATAATCCATAAAATAAAGTTTAATAAAATAACACGCTAACCCATTTGAAACAAAATACGAGCATATTTCAAGGGCTTCATCTAGCATTACACTCAACACGGATTACAATGAGCGAATTGTTCTGCATCTTAAGAAAAAATGATTCAACAAATGGATATTCTAATGACAGAAATTTGATAATAAATAACAAATAATAATATTTACATCTAAATTCCTTTCCACGTTAAAGATTATCTAATAAATAATAATATTAGATAGTATTTTGTGTGGAATAAAGCATCTTTATAAACAAATACAGTTCTGATCTGTAACTCATAGATATTACATCCATCACTTATCACGTCTAACGAGTGAAAACAATTCCAACAACATTGTGATGCATTTACCTATATGAAGTACAGATGTTAGCAATTTCATTTTATTGTAATTTCTTAGTCCTATTGTAAGACAATTGTTCTTAAAACAAAAATTCTGAAATTCTAAAATGTTATCTTTAATCCTTTTTTTCCTCTTAACATTTTATTTTTATACATGTTTTGATTATTAGAACTGATTTGACGTTTAGAAAACTAAAATCAATTTTTAAACATTCTTTGCATGGTCATTGACCTTGAATATGAATTCACATCCTTTTGACCTATTCTTTTATTTCAGTATGGCATTCAGCTCTTTTTTTTTTTCTCAAATAAACAGAAAATTCTTACTCAATTATTTTATAATACTGTCTCCGGTTCTTATCGGTGTTTTATGAAAATAGATTTGAACTTGTTTTTTTGTAATGTAATTTTTTTATTTTTTTATTTCAGGGTTTGGCGGAAATCGACAACTTGATTAGTTCTGATGATCTCCCCAAACCAGTGATACCCAGAGGTCATAATCCGTTTTTGGGAATTGAACAGTGTCTACTTTGTCATCGGAAGCGATCAAATCCGCCTTCACCAGAACCAAACTTAGACAAAGGTTAATTAAAGGCATTTATTTGTGTATTTTTAAGTATTTAGTTAATGAAAGCTTAAATGTTATTTATTTTGTAATTAGGTGATGGATGCGAAGAAACCAATAAACTTCTATGTGATACTGCCAGTCTTGCACAACTTCCACTGTGGGTTTGTGCAGAATGTCGCCACAGTGTCGAAGAAGACTCGCAAAATGACTGCTCAGATTATCCTATTCTGGTTTGAAATAATGATTTAAATATTTTTTAAATTTAAATTTAATTGTTTTTATTTTTTAACATTTAGGCTCCTGACAATTTGTTTTTACATTCTTCTACACATGATTTAACAACTTGTTCAGTTCAAGGATCTCAGTGTGCGGAAGCGGCTATAGGACCTTGCGAGACTTGTGCTCGCAAACGGTATGTAGTGATGTCATGTTTTAAATTTATGGTTATTTGTATTGTTAATTCAATGTTCTTGCATTCGTTTTGAAGTCTGGAAGAACAGGAAAACAGTCAGTTACAAACAGATTGGATTGAGTTGCACTATGGCATTTGGCAAATTTATCGCAATGTCGGAATTGGAAGTGAGGATTCAGAGATTTCTGTTCAAGTCTCTGAATCATTATCAATGGAAAAAATCCAGGAACTGATTGACAGGTATATTTAACATTAATTAATTTGTTTTAAAAGACTTAATGAGTGTTTTTATTTTAAATATCACAGATTATGTGTATTGGATCCACAACAACTTTTCCAACGTCTGGAAACCCAAGTGCACGAAGCAATGATTAACTCAAAAATGCATCTGTTGGAAGTGCTACCTATTGCAATGACGAGCATTATAACCAAGCAGCATACCGTGGAAGCTATAGCACAATTTGTGCAAGCTTTGTTAAACGATTATTCAAAATTGTGCACGGCATGTGCTAAAGTTGCCCCACTTTTAAAACAACTGGTAAAAAATATCTAGAAAACATTTACCTGTATTTAACTCTACGTTCTTATGTACTTATAGGAAGCTGAAACTTTGAAAAAGTTTAATTTAACGTGGGATTTGGTTAATCGTCATTTATTTCAAAGCATCGTTCACATGGATCCAATGATTCAGAAAAACCTTCCAACTTTTATTTCTCATCTGAGGTTTGAAAAGAAAAAAATTAAAGCTTTGCAGTTTTAAATAATTTTATTATTATTATTATTATTATTTTAGGACGGCCTCCACACAAGAAGGGAGTTCATCAAAGACAGATGGTGCTGGATCGTTGTATGAATGCTACATCAAATTTAATGACGAAATGAATACCATTTCAACCGTTTGGCAACGAGAAGCCGAACATTTTATTCAAGAATACAATGCCGAGCAACTTGCCCTTAAAGCGAAGCAAAAAATTTTACAAGATGACTGGGAACTATTTAAAATGCAACGGAAATTTCTGGAGCAGCAAATGCAAAAAGACAAAATTCCAATTACAGAGTACGAAAAAGTAAATAAAAGCAACTCTTACACTTGATTAATTGTTGAAATCAATTTACAGCGAATGCAGTGCTTCACTCAGCGACGCAATGCAACAAATTCTATCTGGAAACAAAACTATAGTGGATGACTGCCACTGCCCTCATTGCAACAAAAATCAGTGTCCTTGCGACGAATGCAGCATTTCTCACATGTTTACCTGTGGTCTTATTACACCTCCAGAAACTCCAATTCCAGATGAGTTGCTCATGGCAACCGCACCACCTCCATTGTCGAGCGAAACAGCTGCGCAATTTCTTCATTCGTCTTTGACAAATGCGATGGCCAGTGCGGGAAAAGTGTTGGAAAACGCAGGGTTCGAACTGATGTTGCTCTGGTCCAAAATAACAATACAATTTTTTATCTTGTTTTATTTTAGGTGTTCAAATTCTGTGAGCCACAATTGTAGTCAAGGTCATTCGTGTTTCCACCAGCATCACTTGCAAACACAAGCAGAATATCTTCTAAGAGAAGTCGTGGATCATCACAAGGACTTGAACTTGGTCGGAATGGAAGAGTTCAACGTTCGATGGGAAACGATGGAAAACGAAGATGACGATTATGATCTTGACGGCAACGAAGACGAAAATGAAGACGATGATGACGAAGATGACGATGACGACGATGAAGATGACGATGGTGAAGACGACGAAGTAGCAGTCGACGGGGTACACGAAAAAGTTGAAGTCAAGGGACGATCGATCCAACTCACGACTTCGCTCATCAAAGCGTTGGCGAGCGGCAATCCAAAGTTGTACAACCCCAAGGAAGACGAGGAAGAACTTGCCAGACAATCGACTTCGTCTTCCGAAACTGTAGGGTCTTCGAGCGAATCGGTCGCACAGAGTTGTGAGTGCCACGTGTGCACAGCGCCACCTCCAACAAATGCGTTGACGCAGGTTTGTAATAATATCATTTTGACGAATATCATTTTTGGCGAGGTAAATTTATAAATCTTTTTTCTTAACAGGATTCCAGTTTGGACAGAACATGCGAATGCCAGCAACATATAACCAGTGGAGCTACTTCAACAATTAACCTACAGCAACTATCTTTACATCTGTATCCACACATACACGGCGAAATCAGCAGTGCCAGTTCCCATTTGCTGCGGCCCACCGTTCCACTTAAACCGCTTATTCATCCTCATTTGTACAACTTACACGGCTCACAACAAGCGCATTCACCCGGTAAACATCGAACGATTACGAGCAGCGCATTAACGCTGCTGAATTCCCTAGAACTTGGAACAAATCACACTCAACAGTATCCAAATTGTGCTGCCTCAGCCATTCAGGAGCAGTTGTACAGAACATACGGCGACTGTGACAGCAACATATACGAGAGTAGCAAGGTTTATCACAATGGTGTTCACAAATATTCAGAAGCGCACAATAGGCGGAATTTGAATTTTTCCGATGTTGTCGACGACGAAACGAATAACAGCGACGTTAAACAGCAGTTGAACGACATGAATTCAACACCTGTCACGTCGTGTCCGATCACCATTAAAGAATTTGTCGACACTTGTTCGAACGCTTCGGCCGGCAGCACTTTGTTGGATAAGGGAGAGACGCAGGGCAATTGTGTTCCAACGGAATTTCTGGACAATTTCTGCAGCAAAACCCCACATGTCAGCTCGTCACAAACGACTTCTGGACAAGAAAATCTCACTGCACAAACAGACGCTGTTTCCAATGTGAAAGTTGCACACACTAAAGAAAATTGCAAAGCTTCGTCGTCCAATGAGAAACCGAATGTAACGTCGACTGCGACTGGGACGTCTCCCATACCTAACTACGATTTGTTGGGGAATCTAAATTCAAGTTCAACAGTTCCTGCAACAGGCAAATCACCGCAGCAACAGCAGTCAACATGCAATGGTAAAAAGGAAGATATATTTTTCGTTTTACAAATAATTTATTAGTTTTTACTAATAGGTGGCATAGAATCCACAGGTATAAACACTGTACATGCAAGTAGTCAATGCTCTGATCCAGATTGCGATGTTGGTCCAGATGACAGCGTGGACGATTCGTGTTCAGAACAGAGTTCGTCTACTTCCGCGTCCAATCAGAAGGACAATAAACATTGCGACTGTTGCTACTGTGAAGTTTTTGGACATGGAACAGTAATAAGAATTGTTTTATCTTTAATTACTCAAGTTTTTTTAATTTCGTTTTATGTTTGCAGCCTACTGTTGCGCCAGTTAGTAAAAACTACATTGAAATGAGAGAAAGACTTCGTTTGCGACTAACGAAAAGAAAATCGAAATGCAAAAACACTTTAAATACTGCCACAGACGCACCTCAAATTGCACCGGCAGCACCACCAGTGGTCACCTCCCAACCAGAGAGTACAAAAGAATCATTACCTACTCAAGACGTCGACTTATTAGTCAGTTTCATCAATGGCACTGGTACTGGTACCAGTAATGGTGAAACATCTAACGGTGGTAAAGGAACGGGGAACAGCAAAGCTGCAAAAAGAGCACGGCAGAAACAGCGGAAAGCTGAAGAGAAAGCCAAGCAACAGCAAGAAAAACCAAACGAAGAAGTGATCGAAAAACCAACGACGAAAGAACCGGAAACAAACAAGAGCAAACCACCGGTAACCACTTCGAGCAACACCGCACCACCGAGAGTGATTTCACTAGAAAGCATTATGGAAGAAATGCGAAAGGGCGACATGGCGGGAAAAGGAACCAAAGATAGCATTTTGAAAAAAGTCATCGAAGCAGTCAAAGCGGGCGATTCATCATCTAATAACAACTACACACAAAAAAGTGGAAACGTAAAGACCGAACCGAAACCAACTCCAACCCCACAACCATCATCATTAGCAGCGTCGTCATCAACAACAACAACAGCGACAAAGGCTCCAATCAACACCACATCAAATTCTAAATGGAGTGTGAGCCTACAGTCTCTCGTTGCTGCAGCCGGACAAGCGGGATTAGAAATAGTGCCCATTCCAACACCAGCATCCGATGCCAAGAAACAAAAGGAAACGGCTAAAGACGTGGTTACAAAGAAGGAAATCAAGGAAGAGTCAAAACTAACGACAAAAGCCAATAAGAAAAAGAAGGGTAAAGGAAATGAAAGTGAAAAGAACCAACTTAACAAGAAATCTCCTTCGGTGATTGTTGAGCCTGTGACGAACAAAGTGGAGGAAATGAAGCAGCAACCTGCTGTCATCATTACGAAGGGTGGGAAAATCGATGGCTTGGATTTTCTGTCAAAGCTTTCCTTGCCCACGCAACTGCCTTCGGGTATTTCCATTTCGTGCGTGTCAAATAAAGATGTTAAAAGCAACATCAGAAAGCCGCCAGAAGTGGATATAATATCCATCAAATCTGGAAGTTCGTTGGAAAATAAAAAAGCGAACGCGACGCCGGCGAAATCCTTGTCTGTGCGTGTCATCGAAGCAAACCCATTTATTACGCCACCAGCGAAGGTTCAAATTTTGCCAGAGCCCAAAGTGACAAACACGAATAAGAAAAAGAAGAACAGCAAAGAGAAAACTGCTACATCAAGTTCGCCACAGATTCAAGTCACAACGGCTGCTGCTTTGTTGCAGTCGAAGAAAAACACTCCTGCTACGTCGAAATCAAATGGAGTCCAGGGCACGAGTCAGCAGAAACAGAATAACTCGGGAGTTACTGTTATTTCTATTTCATCGCCATCGCCATTCAGCAATAAAAAAGGTAGAGAAAGATGACAAATTTTAAGGGAGAGAATAATATATTTTTTAAAAAATATTTTTTAGTGACAACACCGGTTAGTATCACAAAGTCAACACCAGTGAGCATTCAAAAGCCAACACCAGTTAATATCGCAAAGTCATCGCCAGTGAGCATTCATAAGTTAACACCAGTTAGTATCCAAAAGTCGTCAACAGTCAGCATCCAAAAGTCGTCAACTGTCAACATCCAAAAGTCCTCAACAGTCAACATCCAAAAGTCCTCAACTGTCAGCATCCAAAAGGCCTCAACTGTCAGCATCCAAAAGTCAACACCAGTTAGCAGCCAAAAATCGAAAGATCGAAGTCAAGTGATCGAAGTGTTGACTAATGGAACAACTACAGTTGAACAAACAGCTCCAGCAAAGCATGGGAAATTAAAGAATAATAAAAAGGAGGAAAATGTCAAAGTGGAAAATGTTCGAATTCCAGTTGTTGACACTTTACAAAAGGGTATGATAAGTTAGAACACATTGTCTCTATTTTACATATACAATGATTTATTGACGCTTTAAATATTTATAATTTGATAATTAGAGGAAATGTGGTCACTAAAATGCATTAATTGAGCATCTTAGTAATTTTTTTTTTTTAATTTTCTTTAGCAGATGTGAAAGCAAAAAATCTGAACGGTATGTGCAACGCTCGTGGAAGTGTTATTGACACCAACAAAATGAGTTCATCAACAAACGAGTCGACAAAAAATTCTGCTGCCAGCTCACAATTAGCAACTCGTGCTAAAAAGAATAAAAAGAAGAAAGGCAGTGGAGATGACTTGAAAGCGATTGGTTAGTTATTAGTTTTCCTACTTTGAAACAAAAAAGTAAACAAACTTTTGCTTTTCAGACGAAGTTTTCGTCCCTAGAGACATCGATTTAGACAATGGGGAATTGGATGAGTCAGAACGGGAATTAGAAGCTTTCAAACGGTAAATATAATTTAAAAATTAAAAGTTATATAAAAATTAATATTTTTTTTCCTCAGATTCTGTTGGAACTCTATTCCATTAGCCAACAAAGAGAAAGTCCACGTCAACGTCAAAGATATTGTTCTCAAAAAGAAATCAGTTTTGAGTTGCAGTTGAGGGATGACCATCTAACAGCAAAAAATTACAATATTCCCTTCTTTATTCTCTCATTTGGGACTTTAATATACATCTTTTTAAATACAATTTTTGTTGATTTTATTTTCTTTATAAGAAAATAGTGACAACGGTCAAACATTATTTGCAATTTAGACAGAATGGCATATTCAAATTAAATGCATGCCGTGAATAAAGAAAAATTGTATAAAAATTGCCGTT
Organism: Geophilus truncorum; assembly: GCA_034695745.1. Lineage (NCBI taxonomy): Eukaryota > Metazoa > Arthropoda > Chilopoda > Geophilomorpha > Geophilidae > Geophilus > Geophilus truncorum. Next base: position 2,137 of record JAQFZP010001247.1, on the reverse strand, counting down.
TAAAGATATCTCGTGATTATTGTAAGCTCTGTGGATGTATTTTTCTTCCTTTTGGGTACATGCTGTTTATTGATGGCTAGTTTTGATACATACGGGTTTTTCAGTTTTACTTTAGTTTTGTAGTTGGAAAAACGGTACCAGTATACAAGATTAAAAAGTCTGAAAATAAATTGCTCACATGTTGAAAGAATAAAACAACCTAAACAAAGTTGCATAGATTTACTGTTCATTTTTAATTCTCGAAAAATATTCTTCTGTCCGTCATTGTTAAAATAATACAAAAGTACTTGGCACACTGTTTTAAAAGGAATCTATCGTATCCTCAATTACATTAACATTACTCTATAATTATTATTTTCACTTTCAGTTCAAGGTAACATCACGGTTAAATGAAAACAGGTTTCAATGGTTCTTGCGTAAACAAAAAACATAGTCTGTAAAAATAGGTTATTTGATGATAGAAAGATATTCAAGGGGATTTAAAACTAAAAAGTTGGTGAAAGTTCAAAGATTGGCAGTATTTTTACATCACAAGAGTTTACTGCTTACAAGTTAGTTTAAGCCTAACATTTGAAAGATGGGTGACAATAATTAATGGAGCTTTGCAATTTGCATTTATAATCTGAGATCTATTGGCATTTTTGATTAAGAAATCTGGGTGAACACAATAAAGGCATTTAAAGCTTCAAATCAGCTGAGAATGTAAACATTTATATAAAATGAATTAGAAACAACACAAAATAAAAAAATATGAGTAAATAAAACTCATTAATTTTCGCACGTAATTGAATCTCAAAATGACTAGACGTGGACAAACCTCACAAAAAAAAACATTCCACTTTAAATATTGCAGAAAAAAATTAAAACAGCCAATATAAAAAACAGATGTTATTAACCTTTCTTTCTGTTCGCTTGTTGTGTATTCAAAGCTTCGCACCACGGGGTTGTAGTTCTATTACAACTTAAAAGTACATTCAATACCTGTACAGGCGTATCATCAATCACTAAATTATATCTATTTGCCACCTTATAAGAGACAGAAGATATACCGGAAGTCATATCTAATCTTCTGTTTTCCTCTCGTTGATTGTACGCTTTTCCTTGATCTCGTTTACGTTTCTGACGATCGTGAATGTGAGTAAACGTATTACGAGAATCAGTCGTTAATCCCACTGGCCGAGTTAACGTAAGCAACTTTTTTTTAATTCTTGCGTAAAATTCGTCATCTTCCATTCCCCAACCCCAATACTTATTGGACATTCCATTTAACTGGAAAAAAATAATCAATGTCATAAATATTTACTACAGTAAATAGTGCATCATTTATCACCCACCAATTCGAAGTGTTCGTTGGTCAATAAGAGTATTCCGCCCACAAAATTTTTATAATGATATATAGGATGTAATTCAGGAGATGCCACGTGAAATGGACCGTTTTCGGGGTAACCATAATTGAGCTGAGGATTAATTGGAAGCAAATCGACATCATGCATTGCAATGTAGTCGCAATTGTTTCGACTTTCTAGAAACCCGACATTTATCAACGAGGCGCGATTAAACCTAAATTTAAAAGAAACTCATTTTCATGATGCAATTTATAGTGGGGTTTTATTATATTTTGTTGATTTACCGATATTTATCAACTTGATTGATGATGTAAATAGTGTGTGGAATGGACTGATCAATCAGAAATTTATTTAAATGAGGAGCAAAATGGAGTAGTTCTTCAAAACGATCACGAAACGGCACAATTATACACAAACGTTTTTTCGTGTTATTGCTGTCGTGGACAGATTTCACAGTCATCTATAATCAACACAAACATTAAAGTCGAGGACAGGTTGTTAGTTAACATTTTTTTTTTTTTTACAAGTTCTTACCTTAGCTTCATTTTGCTTGCAATTACACGAATCGATGATTGACGATAGTGGAATTAGTCCGAGTATAAAGGTAATGACGATTGTAATGGTGAGGCATATGAGGAGGCACTGAAAGATTCCACTTCGCCGAAGTGTTATCAAAGCCATTGCCGGTCCATTGTGAATGAAGATTGTACCGAAATTTAAATTGCTAAGCAAGTATTATTTCAAGAATCCGGGTCAACTAACTGCGTGTTGCTATGTCGATTACTGTTATT
>JAQFZP010001246.1:0-21036 GCA_034695745.1 Geophilus truncorum | reverse complement strand
AGTTGTCTTAACACTGAAATCAGGTCACAAGTGAAAGAGATTACAGGGGGTGTTCAATCAAAAGTCACTTATTACTATAGAAGTGTCTTTTTTAAAAAGTAGAAGTTAAAGTGACTTTTCTGAGATTGAACGCACCTAATGAAAAGTAGAGAAGAAAAATTAACAGACTATGTTATCCGCGCTTGCAAAAAAGTGCAAACGAAGAATTATAAAAGTCGGTTAATGTAACAAAGTGGCTCAGCAAAGTGTATAAATTGAAGTTATTTGCTTATAACCCCGTTCTTTTGCCCACTGTGTATTGCAATAATTGTTCGATCGGCAATCTATTGCAGTGGAAAATCAAAGGACCAAGCATATTGATGCAAAGGATAAATACAATTCGTTTGCGATAAGTGGGAGAGCCAACTTAGCTGATACGATATATTCACTAAGTGAAATTTGAAGAATATTTTCAGGAATTTTATAGAAAATCATAAAATGAGAAAGTTTTGTTACAAAATATTTAGTCTATCACTGGACTTGACTTTGTTTTATCTAACTTCCCAGATGTAATTTCTTATCTTGCAAGACTTTCAACATTAAAAATGGTTGCATAAGTTGAAAGGAGTCGCAGAAATATTTGTAAGATGTATTTGTATCAAAAATGTGAAATTGCAAGTTTCTGTCGTTGTTATAAAATGATTAATGTTATTTATTATGTACAAGTAAAGAATAAATCTTGTTCTGTTAGGTATGTTTTTCAAAATGACTGAGTTGACTGAATTTTTCCTTGGATCATTGTAGGGCTTTTCTAACCCATCAAGCCTAATTACGAATTAACAATGCAGTAAATTATTATTTCGATATAATAATAATATAATATAATAACGTAGTCTATCAAAATTGACCAACGAAATAGTGGATCACCAAGGAGCAGAAGGCGAGAATAACCAAAGACGCAGTAGATGATTTGGAGTAGAAATTAGTTTAAAAACAGAATTAGACTAAAGAAAGATATAAAAAGATTTACTGCAAAAAGTGTTATTTTAAAAGTTAGTTGAAAAACAATATGAAGATGTGCTAAGTCTCTTAAGTTAGGGCTAATGTTAGCGTTAGTGCAGTGAAAAAAAAGAAGAAGAAGAAGAAGAAGAAATTGTCAAGAGAGAGAGAGAACAACGAAAGAGGTGTTACCTAGAGCAAAGCTGATGCTTTACTGATTTAATAATGACATTTCAGTTGCAAAGAAATCTTACTACAATAGCATAATATCATTGTGAATAACATTCAACAATGATGATATATCAATAAAGAAAGCAAGCAACAAGAATGATCATGAACTAAAAGGCTTAAACTAGGGACAAAATATATGAAATGTATATGAAATAGAAACATATGAAAGGTTTAAATATAAGTAAAAATATAGAAACTTAAACCTAATTTTAATCTAGAACCGAACGTCTCTTTCGAAGGCGTAATTAACAGTTGGAAAACAGAATTAAAAGCCAAAAAAAAGTTACTCTATTAATGAAAATGTTTTACAGAACCAAGGTTCCGAGACACACAGTAAACTGTAACTATAATACAATAGTTACAAAAAATCAAACTTATTAATTAAAATTTTATAATTACATTTGAACTATAAGAACACCTTCACATCCGGCCAACTAATAATAAAAAATACCGTAATTTAAATATCGTATCGGAAAATTTTAATTTACCATACCGTACCGGTACCGGTACCGGATTCCTTCGGGCATCGTAATGTTTTTACCCGTTTAGTTGTCGATGTTTTCCACCAGATGAAAGTCGCCTTCGAATCTCTTCGTCGTAAACAGCTGATTCAAGGCGCTGATCGAAATCGTTGTCGTTGTCGATTTTGCCGTAGATGCAGTCATGCACTGGCTCAGCTCAGCTCAGCAAAGTCTGAATCGCGTTCCATGGGATCTTGTTCGGGGGCAGATTGGTGCGACCGAGACCTAAAATTTCATTTCATTCAATATAAATTAAATCTGTTTTCAAAACTTTTAAATCATCTCACCATTGCGACTGTTTCGATCCAAGTACCATATCGAGAATGTCGCATGCAACTCGCAGATCCGATACCGGCCAGTTAACAGCGACTCACAATCGGGTTTCGTCAAGTTAATCCTCGATTGGGAACGAGTTCACCAATTTCTAGAAGACGAAAATTCCCAATCTGATGCAAGGTGGACATGACTTCGCAGGACTTCATTTACGCTGGCCCTGGCCAATCAAATTCCGACTTCCGACTCAAAGCGAGCGGATTACGTCATCATATGTACGTATTTAGTAAAGGAAATCGAGTCTTCCACTTCTTATACCAGAACCGGAAGCTACCTTGGTCCAAGTGGTCAGTAATACTGCTGCTGTTGCTGGAATTGACGAAATTCTTGCTCATTTGGAATTCCTGAAGCTGCTGTTGGTGTCGCGTTGTTGCTATCAAAGACTGCTTTGTTGATGTTTGTTGTGTTGCTTCATGTGGTATGATATCTAAGTTGCTTGATACCTACTTAAAATTCAAAGTTAATTCATTAGTGTCAAAACAAAGTAAACAAAGTGTATGTGTTATACGAAATTACCATACTCGGTTATGACGTTATTTTCAATTAGCCGGTCCCTTGAAAAATGTTATAACGGGTTCCACTGTATTTTGAAATAAACATCACGTCATTGCTCTAACTATGCCAATAGACAATTAAGACAATTTTAATATTGGCAGTTAGATTATAATCTGTATTGATAAATTTATAAGTTTTATCAAGTGTGTCTTGAGAATTAATTCTATTAAAATATGATATTTATCATATTTATTTACAACAATTTGATTTGATTTGTTTTATATTTCTCAAAATATTTTTATTCTATTTATCTCACACTTTTAACAATCAAGCCCCAGATCTTTTAGTTTTGGATCAACTATTTTGCTCTTTAGCTTTAAAGAAAAAAATCTTAATTTAATTATTTAAAAAAAAAAAGTTGATTTGTTTTTATTGTGCATTGTAAAAATACCATTAAAGATCCAAATCCATTACTAAACTGAATTTTATTCAAACCAAAAAAGAAAGAAAGATAAATATAAATATTGTGAAATCGAAACATGTATAAGCCAATTTTAAAAATTTTAACCGAGCGAAGTGGAACAGAGAAGAGCTACTCCACGACCGTAGAAGCTGTGTTCGTCCTGATCGGCGGCCATATTAAGGTCGACGGTGAATAGAAGTTCGGCGCGAGTTGAGTTTAGATACACCGGAAGCGTAATCTTCATCTTATTCGCATCTTTCTGCTCCTTGATCCAGCGCAAGCGCGTTAACGGCAGATCGGTCAAGATGGTGGACGTCAGGTGGAGCTGATCCTGTTTACACTCGGCGCCTTGAAGTTTCAAACCTAAAAATTCATTCATTTTATTATCATTATTCTCTTCTATTTAATTTTAATTAATCTCACCAGTGACCGCGAAGCTGCACTCGTCCATAGCGAGTTTATGCTCGTGGTTGTTAGCGATGGTCACGTGCAACAAGAGTTCTTCGAGCGACCAGCTGTTTGCCTGCGCCACGCACTGTCTCGTCGCAGTTATGTATGCCTCTGGGTTAAACAGACCTCCGAGCCAAACGTTTATGTTCTAAATTAAGGAACATTGTTATTAATCAAAATCAATCGACCATTCGCGTGTCGAAAAAATTACCTTCAACTCTTTCGCGCCTCCCGAAGTAGTGACCTGCGACACTCCCTGCAACTGTTTGATCCTGTCTGTGAAATCGGTAATCCACTGCATGACGGTCACGCCTCTGGGCACCGTGTATCTTCTCCAGCTGACCGGCAAAATACCTTTGGCCAAATCGCTGATGATGGCGCGATGGTAGTTGGTTTGCTTCTTCTCCGCTTGGCAGATGAGAACCACGTCGTCGAGATCGTTTCTCACGTCGCGCAACAGCCGGGCTCCCACGTTCACTTCCCTCTCGAAGTATCGGTACAAAGGATCTTTGATGTTGTCCACGGTGCGTTTCAGGGTGTTTAAACTCGACGGCATCAGTTTGAGCCACGCGACCACCGATTTGTGCAACGTGCGCATCCAAGTCGGACGGCCATCCGCTTCTTTCTCCAAGGGTTGTTGACGTTCTTCCGGAGCGCCGGAGTAAGCAAGTTCGTCGTCGTCTTCGAGCGACTGCATTTTGAGAAGTTTTGCGATCGTGTCCACGCCTTGGGTGGTCAGCAACACTTTCTCCGCGTTGTTCGGCAGTCCCAACCACGAAGGTGTTTGGCGATCCATCAGGTTTTCGATCCAGTGTACAAATTGATCTCGACTGAAAAATTTAAAAATATAAAAACAATTTGATATCGAAAAATTTTTGACAATTAATTCTTAAATTTACCGGATTCCTTCGGGCATCGTGATGTTTTTGCCCGTTTGGTTGTCGATGTTTTCCACCAGGTGAAAGTCGCCTTCGAAGCTCTTCGCCGTGAACAGCTGATTCAAGAACGACGTGAGAAGGCGCTGATCGAAATCGTTGTCGATTTTGCCTCCATAGATACACTGACTCAGCAAAGTCTGGATCGCGTCCCACGGGATCTTATTCGGGGGCAGATTGGTGCGACCCTGAAATTTTATTCAATAAAAATTAATTTTTCAAAACTTTTACTTTTAAATTATCTCACCATTGCGACTGTTTCGATCCAAGTATCCAGAGTGTCGCACGCAACTCGCAGATCTGACTCGTTAAATTCGTAGTGTTTGGCCCATCCAAGCGGGCAATAACGGAGTCTTTCTTGAACGATCGCTTGGAACCACGCCAGAAGAAAATAAAGACGCGCTCTTTCGTTTGGCGGCTAAAAAATAACAAAAGAAAAAAATATTTTTATTGTAAAATTTCGGCACCAAAGAACCGAAAACTCACTTTCATCATTCGGGCAGCTGGTACGGCGCTGAAAGTGCGCAACAAGTTGGCTTTGATGCCAGGCGGCGGCTCGAACACAAACACTCGGCCAGCGCGGAGCAAATTGACCGGCACTTTGGGGTTGATTTCGGTGGTGAGGAACAAACGAAAGTTGGGATGTGGTTGAAGGCTGTGTAGTTTCTTTTCTAGTTGCACCAGCCATTGTGGTGCCAAGTGGACATTCTTTAGCATCACCCAACTGAAAAGACAAACAATTTTTAATAAACGTATCATAAAATCATTAAATAAAAATATTAAATTTACTAACCGGCCGGATTTAGTGGCCGAATTAATGGCTTTGTCTGCTTGGCTGAATCCTTCGGCCGACCCGATTGCGATCGACGTGATTCCTTTGCTCAACTCGGCGGCTAAATCGTCTACACGCCCGCTGGCGTCGAATCCTGGAACGGAGCACATCAAAACCGGAGTGTTCGCCTTAATCTAAAAAAAAAAATCCAATATTTACTAACCAGGCGACAATTTCATTAAAAATAAGTCATTTTTTACTTCGTTTTCGACAATCGTGCTCAAATCGAGTTCCATTTCAGCCGCTTGCATGAAGTCTTCACCCATGATGGCGGCCACCATCAGATGCGCCATTGCCAGGAGTCTGTCCGGGCGAAACGCTTGCACCAAAAGCAACTTGTTCATAACGACAACAGCGGGGTCAGTTGCCGCTCCCGGCTCTTCGTCCCACAAAGTCGGCACATTCATCTCGGGGTTCGGGTTCTCCAGCCACTCTTTCATGGCAGTCTTGGCCGCTATCACGTTCTGCTGTAAATTCTGGAAGTGTCTCAGCTTTGTCAACGCCATCATCGATTCCTCCTGCTCCGGGGTCAGTCCTCGGACTGCCGAACTTGCTTTCCCCATCGCAACACCTTCGTTTCCTCGTAAGAAATGCTGGAATTCGCTTTCAAACGCAGATTCCCTATTTAAAAAATTTAAAAATTTTTAAATTTCTTTTGAAGTTTTTTTTTTATTTTTTCATACCCAGTAGAACTCTTGAGTCTGATTCTGCAAAGTAGTAATGCGAAGGTAATTCTGTCTCCGTGCAACATTCCTCGCGCCACTCGGTTGTACGCGACGCGGAAAAGATCCGTGGTGATGCTGGCGAGTCGAGCGCCGTAGTCGGCGACGCTCTGAAGGTTTGGATTTACCAACACGTCGTGGAAGATATCGAGGAAAAAGTGCAGCGAGTATTGGTAGAGGAAATGAACTTGATTCAAACTCTCCATAGTGAAATAAATGCTGCTGCACGCTTGTGCTAACGGCATGTACTGTTGAGACACAGCTTCGATCTCCGCCATCACTTTGTCCGTCTTTTCTACTTTCTCGGAAATTTCTGCCGCTTCTAGTTTTAAGGTTTCGAGCGTCGTGATGACGCTGTCGTCGTCCAAAATGCGGCCCTTGGCATCGTTCAGCGCTTGCAACAGTGATTTTTCCAGTTGTCGTAAACGCAAGTGGAATTCTCCTTGTAATTTCAGCAAATCGGAGCGTTTTTGATCGATGTCCGGTCGTTGCGATTTCAAAACCTAATCGAAAAAAAATAATTAGAATTTCAGTTTATTTGTCACTAAATTTCATCTCGAATCTCACTTGATTTAAGCACTGGCTCTGCAAACTGCTTCGAGTGACGGTAAAGTTGACAAAAGTAACCCGCGAGCAAATATCTGGCGGGAACTCGACCGTCGGATCCCTGGTGGACAAGAAAATAACAAACGACGGAGACAGATCGATGTCCTGATCGCCCAGAGTAATGAGCACTCTCCCGCCGGTGCGGCGCAGTTCCCGGTTCAACACCGGGTTCAGAATCGGATCGTAGTTCTCCACGTCCTGCACCAGCAGCGGATTTCCGAATCGAAGAGCGCTCTCCAGGTTCTTCCTAAACGAATCGTCCAAGAAGCTCGTCTTCGTGATTTTCCTCTCCCTAAACTCGTTCATGATAAAATCGGTCGCTTGACCGGACGGGTCGATGACCAGTGGATATCGATTGAATCTCTTCAGCATTATCGCGTTTTCCGTGCACAAATCGTCGGCCGGAAGTGCGTTCGCCTGCCACCGGAGTCGCTCGTCAGGGTTCGAGAGGTACTCCGTCCTGGCGATGTCCATTCGGTACTGAATGCCCGCCTGTTGAAGATGGTGGCACCAATTGTTGAATAAATTTTGTCTGTATTGTTGATCGAAGTATCCGGCGTAAGCGAGGAACGCCGAAGATAGAAGAACGTCGCCGGCGATGGTAGACATTTGATTCTTGAACGTCTCGCTGCCGGCTTCCCAGCGCTGACGCTCCGACGCGAGGCTCTTGAGCAGCGCCATGCTGCGGTCCACTTTGGCCTGGACGCTGGCCAGATCTGCTTTGATGGCCTGCGCTTGACTGATGAGCACCGCGTATTCTTCTTTGTAAGCAGCGATGCTTTTTTCCAGCTGCGCGATCAATTTCTTCACTTCTTCGCCATGTTTCATGTTGCTTTCTGCTTGTTGTTCCAGACTGTTCAATTCGTTGCGTAAAGGCTCGACCTAAATAACAATAAAAATTAATAAAATTGAGCAAAAAAAATATATAAATTTTAAATTTAATTATACTTGTTTGAGCATGTCCGCATAATTGACTTGGGCGACGGCCCACTTGACCATAGGTCCACACGCCAAACTGGCGCGGTTGACCTTCTCGAAGTTGTAATCGGGGTTGTCTAAATATCTCGTTTTCATTTTCTCTCGCACGTCGTCGCTGATGTCGTCCGTAGAGTAGTTGACGATCATGTTGATAAAGTTGTCTTTGATGATGACAGAGCGGATGGCTTTCCAGTCGTTGGTGGACTCGCCCAGCATCAAACAAATGGCTTCGAGAGCAAGTTTGACCGGTGGCGGTGGGTTGGCCATCGATCGCACCTCGACCAAATGCTGTTTCTTGATTGATTTCACGGCTAGATAAAGAAAAATTCAAAGATTCCATTTTTAATCCTGTTTAACTTATTTTTAAAATTAAGTTACCCTGTTGGGCGTCTTCGACGGCCGGTTCCACCTGATCCAAGTCCGCCATGACGCTCGTTCGCTTTTCTGCGATCGCTTCTTCTTGTTTCTATGAATAAAAAAATAAAAAAATTTAATTTTTTTTTTTTTTTAAATTTTCAATTTTTAAGCCTAATTACCATGAGTTCAGCTTGTATCTCCTGCGACTGCACTTTCTTCTTCTCCGCTTCTTGCTGATCTTTGACCATCTGTCGCAACTTCGCATTAGCGGCATCGTTCTTGGCCTGCAGCTCCTGACTCTTGAGTGCCAAACTCTTCTGTAATTCTTCCACTTGTTCCACCGTCTCTTGTATCTTTTGCAGACCGACGTTCAAGTGCAATTGTTGCTCCTCCAGATCGGAGCGTTTCTCGTTAAATAGTTTCACGTAATGATTGATAAAATCCAAGTAATGTCTGGGTGTGATGGCCATCGTGCGACCGCCGCGTTTGGCTAAACGGGCGTTTGCCTTGTGCAACGTCTGGTGGACGTACACGAAAGCGTTCATGATGGCGTCGCGATGTCTGGGCGGCAGACTCAAATCGGCGTACGCGACTGGGAAATAGTCTGGAGCTCGATACTAAAATGTAAAAATAACAAATTTTTAGTAGAGAAAAAATAAGAATTTAAAGTAGTGGTTTTTTCGTACAGTGTTTCGTTCGAGATCCAGTTTAGAAGTAAACTCGCGTCCGACTTGATGTATAGCGCCGTCCGACCAATCGCCGAACCAATTCAATACGCATCTGGAAAAAAAATTGATTTTTAAATTGATTTTTTTCTTTAAATTTCTTAATAGTGATGATTATACCTGTTAAAGAGTGCTGGCGAAGTCGCCGCTCGATCTTTAAGTCCTTCTGCCGATGGATTCATGGTAAACACCACGTGCAAATTCCTCATTACCTAAAAATCAATAAAGAAAAATATTAAGTTCAAGTTATTTCAGCAATATTTTTGATTAAATTTGTAATAGCCGTCACCAGGAGAAAACGAACCGTCGTTTCCTCCAACGATTAAATTGACTATATCGATATTGCATTGATTTCGAGCAATCAGTCACAATTAACGCGAAAGTTGCAGATACCAGACAATGCGTGTTAACATTTATTAATAATTTACCTGTTGGGTAAACCATTTGTACAGCTCTTCGTTGGAATCGAGCATAAGTCCTTCTCTTTGCGATCCTTCTTTGCACTGAGTCATCAACGTGGTGTAATCATCGCCCTCGAAAAGCCCTGGCACTTCGCCGTTCGCCAGCAGCGTGTTCATTCTTTCGAGGAAACTCGAATCCATCACATTCGACTCGTCCAAAATAAAACAAATTTTTTCGTCCTGCAACAAAATAAAATTAATTTTTTTTTCTTTTATTAAAATCTTTCTTTTCTGCGAAATTACTTTGCATCCCGCTCGACGAAGAACTTGTCTGAGATCGTCGTCAAAGTCTTCCGCCGTATACTTGTTGTGAACCTTGATCTGGAAGACGGTCAAGCCGTTCATCCACGCGACGAATCGCGACAAAGTTGTCTTGCCGGCGCCGCTCACACCTATGAGCAGCAGATGTCCCTGAGACTGGCGGAAGATTCTGTCGATGCGCAGAACGTGGTCGAGCACCTCATTAAAGAGCACCAGCGGCACGTCCAGTTCCTCCTCGTAGAACACCTTCAGACGTGCCTTCACGTACTCCCGCAGCTCCTGGCGATCCACGGGAACGTAGTCCTTCGACAGCCAGTTGCTGTAGAGAATTGGTCGAGCAAGCGCCTCCTCGCGGTCGATGTTTGGAAAGTGTCGGAGCGCGACCGAATTGATGTTTTCGTCGGTCCAGCGACGCTCCTCGTCGTCCACGAGTCTGTCCTGGAAAAGTCGCAGTCCCTCGTGCGCCCACAGCCGCACCAGACCCTCGACGCTCAGGGTCTCCATCGGCCGGATCGCCTCGCAGATGCCGCGCACCCATCGGGTCATCTCGCGAGGACTGTACACGTAGTGCGGTTGCATGTCTTGCGTGAACCGCTCCTAAAAAATTAAAACAAAATATAAAATTTCAAATTTTTTTTAAATACCAAATTTTAATTTGATATTTTTGTGGCAGCCGTATACACGAGAAAAGTTTTTGCGCATTTTCCTCAACACAGGTAGCTGTCTTTTCATTTGCTTTTGCATTGATCAAAAAGTAGACACACAATCCAGTGAATACTGAAGAATTCAATGCGACAAATTCAATACTTTTCTCTTTTTGTTTTTCGACTTACTTGTGACAAGAGATAGAACTCGACCATAGCCGTCGTGAGTGGTTCAGCGAACGGACGCAGGGACGAAACCATACGAAGCATGGCTCGGTTGAACGTGCCATAAATCTGTTTGAGCGATGTTTCTCCAGGATAGTCCACGTAAACGATGGGTACGTGACGGAGGAATCTGTGAGTCAGTGGCTTGCGGCCGGGGTCCGTCGGCGGGTTGCACGCACCCACGAATTGGATGCGCTCCAGTTTCACCCACGCTTGATCCGACGTTCGGTAGAAACCCCCGTGTTCTACCATCTGCCGTAAGAACGATATGACTCTTTGGGTACCTGTCGAAAAAAAATTCAAAAAATTTAAATTCAATTTAAAAAAGTAGAAATTGTGATAGGCCTAATTCCAAGAGAAAATCCATCGGGGTTTTTCTCGAACGATGCTAATAGCTATCTGTTACTTTAATTTAGCATTTTTTCGACCAGCAGTCACATTGGTGAAAGCTAGAGATACAAAATGCTTTGTTGTTTCTTTTGTTTTTTTTTTTCTTACCATATTTGTCCATGTCTGGTAAATTTATTTCGTCGCAGAAGAGAATTAGCCATTTTCCCAATTGGATGGGTGATAAAACAACTCCGTTCGGGGTTCTGCGATATTCGCAGTAGTGGTCGAAGGTTTTCAACAAAAGCTCCGGCGTGGTGGCACTCGAGAAGTTCAGGCCGGCGATCTAAAACAAAGAAAACAATAAAAATTGTGTGATTTAAAAAAAAAAAAAAAACACAAAACTTATTCGTACGAGTTATATAATCATTTTCGAGGTAAAATATGAAACGCAGAGGAAACAAGTTACATTTTTTAGTTTCTTTTCCCCTCATTTTCGAAGCAGCGAAAAAAGAGCTTTTTTCCTCACACTCAAATACCACGCTTGTTTTAGTTTACAATTTCCCCACCAGAGTAGTGGTCACTGGTGGAGTATCGATAAAAAAAATCGATTAAAAGTGAGAAATATCGCCAAAAATCGAATAGATCAATACGAAATAAAAACCGAAATAAAAAAAAAAACTGCGAAAATTTTATGAATTTAATGATAAGTAATAAAAAATCATAAATTTTTTCTCTGATATTTACCTCCATGTCCGGCAACGCCCGCAGCGCGCTGAACAACGTCATCGTTTTGCCGGATCCGGGCGGCCCACACAACACCAACGGCTTGTGCTCGGCCAGCCACGTGTAGAGAAGTGCTTCGTGTCTCACGGTATCCAACGTCGGCACCACCACGTCAGGCGCCGCCACTTTGTGCGTCTCCACCTCGATCTGCGGCACTTTGTTCTGCCACGGCACCCACTCGCCGTTCATCGTCACCTCGTAGTCGATGATCGGTATTCCGGTCGCGGGCGGCAACGGGATTGTCGTGATGCTGCGGATGAATTCGCCCATGTCCGCGCGCACTTTCAGCTTCCCGTCGCCGGAGAACGACCACAAAAGGGCGTAAATCAGGCATTTGGGCACGTATCTCTCCAACTGGTCTTGCAACATTGGGAAATCCGAGTGATTGTGGTTGTATTCGAGTACATTGTGCGCCGATTGGTTCAGCATCGAGAAAAGTGACCCCAGAGCACGAAGTCGAGTGAAATCCATCACGTGTTCCTGCTTCGAGCAGAATTCCAGACATCTGTTGACGAGACCGTCCGAGGCGAAGTGCGGGATTAAAATGTTGGCCACGTCCCGCTGTACTTGGAGGGTCGGTGAAAGAGTGTCTTCGGTTTTCGACACAGAAGACTCGTGGTCTCGTTTTTTGAGGTAAGGTTCTTCCTCTACTTCTTCCATGGGGATGCTGCGCAGTCGAAGGAGGAAGTTTTCGAAGATCATTTCGGTCGAAAGGACGTCTTCGCTAAACCACACCATGCCGCAACGACTCACGGTTGCGAGGGTGGCGTAACGGAGGTCTTGCACTTCGAACATGATGCGAACCTTGAGAGAGAGAAACAAATAATTAATTTTTTTTAAACTTTTGTTTGAAATTTTATGAATTTACATTTGGAGGAAGACTGAGTCGCTCTCCGTTCGGCAACGTGAGTAATTTATTGTCGTCCAAGACACTGTTTAAGTTTTCTACCCATTCTGGGTCGACGTCACCGTCGAAAATAATCCATTGCCGTTTGTTGATCTCTCCACGAACATTGTCAATAATCCTGTATAAAAATATTTAAAGTAAAAAAATTACAAAATGACCACTGTCCATTCAATTTGCCAATTACTTTCGCAATGTGTGTGTAAATAACCCGTCTGTCCATTCGCGGGTGTTTGGATCCAGGGTACCATAAAGTGCCTCTTTAGAAATAGCCTTTAAAAAAATAAAATTAAAAAAAAAAAAAAATTCAAACAAATTTCAAACTTTTTGAATTTGTTACTTTTGGGTCGATGACGTGAGCCACTCCTTCCAGACCCTCGTATCGTTCGAGGGCCTTGAGTAGCACCTGCCACGCTTTCGTCTTTCCACTGCCACTGGGGCCCACCATCATGAGACCGTGGTTGAGTTGCGAGATTTGGTAAAGCTGCAACACTTTTTCCATCCACGCGCCTCCTTGTTCTTCTCCCTCGCCGCACACCAAGTAACTGTCTTGACACACTTTGGTGATTTGTTCTTTCAATCCCTGCATTTCGGCGCGCGTGTAAGCGATGCCCGGAAACACGTCTGATAATAAACTGAAGAGCAACGGAATGTCTTCGGCTACTAGTTTCGGCACCATGGTTTCGCACACGCTTTGGATAAGAATCTATTAAAAAAAAATCAATTAAAAATTAAATTAAATTTTCAATATTTTTAACATTTACTTCTTGTTCCGGTAAATTTTCAGCTATTTTTGATTCGTCAATCACTTGTTCGCCTCTCTCCTTCATGTCCTCTTTAACCTTCTGAATGCGGTCGCGTTTCACGTTACCCGCACTTATCAACACGCTTTTCAGCGCTCTTAAACCAAAATCGTAATGCGATTGATTCGATAGTTGTTCGTCACAAAGCCTAAAAAAAAAATTAACAAAATTACAAAAAAAAATTTTAAATTCATCAAAAAATGTCAAAATAGCTACTTGAAAAACGGAACGATCTTGCTGGCCAATTTCTCCGCGGTTCTAAACCCTTGGGAGAAAAGCATCACTTGTGCAATTAGTTGTCGATCCGGTTTGGTCATGGCCAAACTCCTGAACAACTTCTTCAAATTATCCGGCAAATTCGATCTTCCGGCATAACCGGGATTCATCGTAATAAAGATGGCCATGTCTGGGTTGACCTTGACCTGTTTGCCGACCAACTCCACTGTCAAGTCTTCGTTTTTCGACTGCTGTCCCTTGAGTCTCTCCTGGATCGTCTGGATCTGTTGAGACACGGCCGACAACATTCTCTCTTCGAGTCGATTGAACTCGTCGAAGCAGCCCCAAGCGCCCACTTGGCAAAGACCCACGAAGATGCGACCCATCGCTTGGAAATCGAACGTCTCGTCGCAGTTAAACACCAGCACGAATCGGCCCAATTGGTGACCGAGGGCCTTGACCGATTCCGTCTTTCCTGTGCCCGCAGGACCGAAGGGGGAGCCGCCGAGACGCGACTCGAGCGCCTGCGTCATGGTCAGGTAGCAGCGGTCAGTGAGTGGGGTTTGTACAAGTTTGTCTTGGACTCCGAGGTACTCGAAGCCGTAGTTGAACTTTGCGTTTGCCATGTGGATAGAGAGTTGTTGAAGGACGTCGGTTTGCTTCGGGTCGAAGTAGAAGCGCATTTGGCAAAGCCAGTCGAACGATTTCGGACTGTTCACTTCGTTTTTCATCAAGCTGCGGGTTACGTCACGTTTGTGCACGAATTCGGTAATCTATCAACGAAAATTTTCACCGATTAAATTTCCTTATTCGATTAAATTTCAGATTATTTTCGTGGATTTACCAAATGTTCTAATTTTCTGCGTCGAACAGCCGGTTGTTCTTGCAACACCGAGTCCGCGAGTACGTTGAGCGTCGCTTCGACCTGCTGCAAAACCGCTTCTAGCGGCTTCGTTTTTAACTTTGGATCGTTCGCCGCAGTTTGTAGCGCATTCTCAATGTCTTCAGACCACGAGATCTGCGCGGCCAAAACCACAATTTGTGCCTAAACAAAAAAAAATAAATAAATAAATAAAACTCGCAAAAAAAAAAACCCAAATTCCTTCATTTTTACTTGATAAGCGTCGACCCATTGCATGTATGCCTTGCGGTCGATGTCGCCGTGCTTAAACTGCTGCACGTCGCTCACGGCGCTCGCCAGAAGTCGCGCCAAAGTGATGCGCATCTCTTTCTCGACCATCGACAGCCATTCGTTGATCTTCGGATGGTCCACCGTGTTGACCGGGTTGAAAAACATCACTTCCTCGCCCTCTCGCGACGAAATTCCCGTCACCACGGTGTTGTCCTCGTTCAGCACGATGCTCGCTATGCCCGCGAACATTTTCTTGAAATGTTTCTGAAGACGAGCAACGTTTTTGCTGTTTCCGATGATCTCCAGCAAATCTTCGTCACCCACGAAGTAGAAGCGGGGGAACGAAGATCGCTCGCGTTCCAAGTATTCTCCCAGAGCTTTCTGGATCTTGCCCAGAAGGTCGGCGAGACGCTCGAGGGAGCGCTGGACTGCGGGAATGTTGAGCACGTCCATTACCATGGGAGACTTTGCAACTTTTTTCATCAGGGTGAGAAATTCCGAGCTAATGCTCTGGAATCGAGAGGTTTCCACCGGAAGTAACACCTTGATGTCGGCGCTTCCGGAGAAAATGCCTTCCAAGTAAACCCAACGGCGTTGCACGTCGATCCACACATCGAATAGAGCATTAATACGATTCAATTTCTCTTCCCAAGTCAGAGCTTCTTCTTCGAACACCTAAAAATAAACAAAATAAAACAAATTTCGAAATTTTGAATTTTTTTTTAAGAAAAAAAAAAGACCTTGTAATAAGGCGAGAGTTTCATGGCGGCTACTGAGTTGATGTGTTCTTTTACTTTCGTAAACAGATCGTCCCAACCACGAATCAGTCGACACTTATTTTGATAGTTGATCAAATCGAGCTCGTAGTTCTGCCATGCCTCGCGGACTTGCTTCAAAAATTCCTCCAGCGCCATTTCTCCCTGCGCCACCAGAATGATGTCTTTGACAATCGATTCGTTGCGCTGTAGATCCACGTCCCACACTTGACCCAACGTCAGGTCCGACAAAATCCACGACACGCGCAACTGCTTCATCAGTTGTTTCCAATGTCGCTCTTTCAACGCGTCCGACTTCAATTCTACGATTATCATGTTCACTTTGGCGTAACCCTGCAGCATCTTCTTCACGTACTCGTACGACGCGTATTGTCGCAATCGAGCCGGAAGATCCTTCAATTGCACTTGAAGCGAATCGATTTGTTGACGCAACTGAAAAGGGGAAAAAAAATACAAATTAAATGCAAAATTTCCCAATTTTTCTTAATTAATTTTTCTTACTTTTCTCGGTTGAACCGATAACCAAGGTTTGTCCTTCATCTCGTCGATCTGCTCCCAGATCTTGGTCAGTTCCGACCACACGCCCTTAAGATCCTGCATTTCCTCGAACGCCACCTGCACGCGTTCTTCACTCGCGCTCAGGACTCCGGTTTCTTGCAATTCGAGCGCCTCTTTGGCTTTCTGGACGTTGTCGCGGTCCTCTTTTAGTCGGCCGAATTTGCTCTCGTATAAAGTGAGTTGAGCGATCGCTTCGTCCGGTCGCAGATGACCATCGACCGGTTTTCCCTTCTCCCAACCACCAAGCACGTCGTTGGTGCGAGCCTCGACCAGTTTGTCTTCGGCGACTATCTTCATCTGTAAATTGGACACCTGGGCTTGGATCGACGTGTCTTTTCGTTTAATGATTTCGTTGAAAGCTCCCCATTCGCCCTCGATGTTGTCCACGTGCAGCCACGCGTTCGGGAACTGGAAACGCTGACGTTCCAAGATTCGCTGGCCTTCTTTAAAAAGCTGGGTGAGGTGATGACATTTCCAAATTAGCGCTTGTTATTTTCAAATTTAATTTAAATTGTTTACTCACGTCCACTTGTTTTTCCCATGTTTTCATTTTACGCTTCAACGATTGTACGTTCGTTATAAACATGACGGCGTCCGATGTGCTCGCTGCATCGATGGACTGTTGCTCCAGGTCGGAACGGGACTAAAAATTGAATTTAAAAAATTTTAATTTCAAACATTTTTTTTCTTATTTTTTGTTTTCTTTACTTTAGAAACGCTTGAATGAAAATTAGTCATTTCGTTGCCCAGGAGTTGTCCGAATTTACTCAAAACCTCCTTGTGCCACGAGTCGTATTTAAGCGACACTTTAGACTGCACTTTGGCGTAATCGATCACGATCGGTCCGAACTCTTTCCTCACTTCTGTCGTGTCAAAAGTGGTACGCGAACGCCTAAATGAATCAAAAATACAATCAAACATTACAAATTAAATCGATTGTTTTCAATTTTTCTCGCACTTTATATCGGTCAAACACTTCATCCATCGACCGATATCCTCGCCGAGTCGATTGTAGAGTGTATCGGGCTGCAAATCCCACAATGCCTGATAAGTAAGCCATTCGTCAACATAAGTCTTCATGCTTTCCATGCGATTCTCGATCGCAGTGTACGCCGCATCCAAAACCTCGGGCTCATTCGGCAATTTACTCAGCAAATTCTTGTACGTCTCCGTCGTCGATTTGTCCAACCCCACCTATCGACAAAAAGAATAAAAATAAATAAATAAAAAATATACAAAAACTCTAACGCTACCTGGTATCGAGTACTCTGAATGCGATTTAACGACAACACGATCGCTTCCCATCCGAAAAGCTGCTGCATGATATTATATCTGGCCTCTTCGATGCTCGGATGCAAGTACATCATTTGATTAGTGAT
Source organism: Geophilus truncorum (assembly GCA_034695745.1). NCBI lineage: Eukaryota > Metazoa > Arthropoda > Chilopoda > Geophilomorpha > Geophilidae > Geophilus > Geophilus truncorum. The sequence continues at coordinate 3,938 of JAQFZP010001246.1, read as the reverse complement.
GCGAACTTCGTGGATCAACGCCGCAATCTGTGGATTTCCTCCCGGTTTGTGCGTCGGTACCGAAGGAGCGTCCGTGTCCATGCTCAGGTCGATTTCCTCGCGTTTTCCTTCGAGGACTTGGGTCCAAGCGGCGATTCCCGCTTGAAGTCGGGATGCGAGTTTTTTCTCCACTTCTTCGTCCAATTTTCCCACCCACATGTGGAGATTGGAGTATTGATGTAAGCTGAGGTCGTCAACGGCTTTTTGGATCTTGTTCAGTATATCGGTGAACGTGGTGGCGCTGTACGCGCAAGTCTCTATAGATCGGACGTCGATGTCGATTTGTTCCTCGATCGTCAGCAAGTCGTCCACCTGGTGACAAAATTACATTTTTATTTTTTTTTGTTTGTTAATAAATGTAAAGGAAATTAGATAAACCTTTTCTTGGAAACTGAAAACGGTCTCCGCTAACTTCTGAACATAGGGGTCCAATTTATAAGACTCCCAGATCAAGCCGATGCCCTAAAATAATAATTTTAAAAAATATTATTAAATGACTGATGCAAATTTAAGAGTTGTTCGAAAAATACCTCCGCGATTAACGATTGGACGTCGCGTTTGAGACCCGCGACCAACATCACGATCGATGGGCGTTCTTCCACTTTGTCGCAAGTGCGCTCGTAAGTGCGCACGCTTTCGATCAACGAAATGGCGAAGGGATACAACTGATTCGCTTGGTGAGCCTTGTTCATGATGGCCAGCGGCACACGGAATCCGAGCCATTTCAAATTACGCACCTAAATAAAAAAAAATGTTACCATTATTGATTTTCAATCGATTTTTGTTTGAATTAATTTTACCTCTTTTGATAAAGTAATAATTTCAGGAAGAAAATTGACTTTGAGTTTGAGAAGGTTCCCCTTTCCGCCACGAGAGCGCTGACTCTCGATGCCGAAAATGCGGCCGGACACGCCCAAGTTGCGCTGCTGTACTTTCCTGGCCCAGTCGTCGAAGATGTCCTGCGTATTGAGTTTCAGTCTGAAACTGTCTCCGTCATTCTTCAGCTTCTGTCCGTCTACGTGATTCTCCCATCCTTTACCCAGAACGTCTTCCACGCGTCGCATGTACGCGGTCAACTGCCGGTCGATCTGTTTCGCCCAGATGATCGACCCGGAGACCGGGGGCAGGTCGCGCACGTGGCTCATGCGGCACGATTTACTCTGGGGATATTGCACTTTGAATTTTTCGTGCAATGCTTCGATGTCGTCTTTAACGCGTTGGATGAGCTGCGTTTGGTATTCGCGAATCGCGCCTCGAATGTGCGGGCGCACGAACAGAGCGTTGAAACGGGAAAATATGCGGAACATCTCGTTGGCGTTCTTCGCGGTTCCCAATTGGTCGCGAAGGCGGGCCGTGATTCGGGTCTCTACTCTGTCGATTCGCTCTTCGTAACTAAAATAATTTTTAAAAAATTAAAAAATAATAAAATCGAAATAAATTCTCATCAATTTTAAGTTTACCGTTTAATCGCTGCTTCCCACGCTTCAGTTCCCTCTTTGGAAATATCGAGTCCGTCGACTTCTTTCACATTTTCATAAGCCAAATTCACTTCTTCGATCGCGTTTGTATCTGTAACATCAGCGGGCAACGATTCGTTTTTGATTTCGGCCGACGATTCCTCTCCCAACTGTTGACCCGTCTGAATCGGACGAAGAACGCGAACGATCACGGAGCACAGTTGTTCGTGCTGTCTTCGAAACCTAAAAACAAAAAGTTTTTAATAAATAAATTATTTAAAATTTTTTAAATTTTACTTTCGCATTTGTTCCATGCGTGCTTGAAGTCGTTTGTGTGCGGGACTCACTCGCCACACCGTCTTCAAATGCTCGTCCCTCTTCTTCTTTACCACATCTCTCAGAAGCCCCTGAAGTTTGTCGTATTCGTCGTCCCAGGTGGCGAACACCTCGAGACACGCGTTCATCACTCTCTCGAACTCCTCGAAAGGAATGTGCATCATGCGCCTCGTGGCGAGAACTTTCAACAGCTGCACCATCACGTCGCGAGATATCGCTTCCACCAGACGGAGCGCTCTCTGGATCGGGTATTTGGTGTTTCTGATTTTTCGTAGATGATTGAAAATGGCTTGAAGTGCCACTCGGATCCGGTCGAGTTCGGTCGCCGATAAAAGGTCGTTGATAGGGAAGTCTTTCATCAATGGGTTGTAGTCGTTGACGGTACCAAGGGCTTGTTTTAATCCTAGAGAGAAAGAATAATTTTAAAATTAGATTTTAAATTTATTTAGAATTTTTTTACCAGTGTCAGTATCGAAACTGACAGTTGCGTGGAATCGTTTTCCATGTTTTAAGATATCGAGGGTCAGCGCCACTTCTAAACTCTCTCGTTTCTCCTGAATACGTAAAAGTGCTCGTTCTAAATTCAGCCAAAAGCTGATTTCCTGAAGCGCCGTTCCCGAAGAGGGATCTCGATCCAATTTCGTCACCTTAAAATTCAAAAAAAAAAAAAAAATTAACATTTAATAATTTTAAAAAGTTAATTTTGTAAGTTTTACTTTTTGTATTTCCCTGATCCATCGATTCACTTGATTCTGCAACTGATTCAAAAACGTCGAGTCCTCCACTCTATCGCCAAAATCCGACACTTTCGGACGAAGGTTCTCGTCCATGCACTTCTTCATCACCTGCGCCACGACTGGATGGACGCTCAAACTAATTTCGGGAATATCGATATTTTGCTGCAAGTGCAACAACCCCATTTCCAACTCGGCGATTTTCTTCTCCACGTTTGGTGCCATCTTGTCGCCATCACTAGAATTGAAATTAATTTTTTCACATTATTTTTTTTCTTTTAGAAATTTTTATTTAAATTTTTTACCGATCGGCTTTTCCGCTTTCTTTGACGAAGGATTTAAAAAACGGTGCAACGGCGCTGCTCACGTACGCGTGAAGGGTTTCGTACGGAGATCCATCGCTGAAATTCAATACTCGGAGTTGCGATGCGACGGATTTGTCAGCTTCGATCACAGCTGCACGTTTTATCAGCACAACACTACCAGAAAAAAAAAAACATAAATGAAACTCCTTTAAAAATGAAAGAATTTATTTCACCTGTTAATTTTAGTGTTTGAAAATCTGACAATCGTCGAAATTATGTAACTGGCAATCTCTTTATCATCATCTCCACCTGCATTTTGATCCGTTTCTTCATCTAAAATAAAATTTTCAGATTTATATTTTATTTTTTAAACTTATTTTAGGCCTAATCCAAACGTGGGTGACGTCACACCTTTTATAGTCAATCTCTCGATGCTGAGCGCTCTGATTTGCGAATCGCTGATGAATTTGCGGATATTTTCTTGCGATTGCCTGTCTTGCAAGACAATTTCCAATGCGGGGGAAATTGAGTCGTCGTCTTCGAGCAATGCCGGGACACACCTCTTCAAATACTTCACAACTTGACTCACGTCGGTGACCGTAATCGACGGTGCTTCGCTCGCCGGCTGCTCACCGCCCGCTTCTACATTCGTTTCTGACATGTTTCACTATTTTTCAACGTTTAAACGCAACATTTCACTCGAAAATTGGTGTGAAATCCGTTCGAACGACAGACGAGTACCGAAACGAACGTTCCAGTTGCTCATCCGGGCTCAAACTGTAGCATCAATCGCGAGTGCGGGTTTGCGATGATGTCATTTTAGAATTTCTGCTTTTACACTTTTAAAAGAGAAAAATAAAGCTTAAAATATATTTTAAAATTAATTTATTATTTTTTTACAATGCTTAAAAGAAGAAAAGAAAAGTTAAAGAGTGAAAAATGAATATTTATGTTTGGAGCGATTAACCACGTGACCAATCGTTTTGATAATGGAGGTCGTGGGCACTTCCGATGCGAGCGCAGTGCAAACGATAATTCCTCGAAGGAATTGATTTGTTTTGTTCGGA
>JAQFZP010001245.1:0-21040 GCA_034695745.1 Geophilus truncorum | reverse complement strand
AACTAAATCAACGTTTGGTGTAATTCACAACTATACTAGAAAAAGAAACCGCTCTGTTTATCAATGTCTGCTATGAGTCACACCACTCAAACACTTTCTGTCACCTGATTGTTCTCGAAAATGCCACTGTCTCCGATTATAAACCCTATTCCCGAGGAATTACTAATTGATCCTCACGCCAGGTTACAAAACCTGAGCGAAATAGCAGCAGGAGTCGAAATCGACAATAAAATCCCACCCAAAAGGTATTTTCGCTCTGGGTTGGAGATGATGAGAATGGCCAATGTTTACTACGAAGAGAAGAATTTAGAAAATGCCTTTATACTGTATTCGAAATTTATTACGTAAGTAAACACCAAATGTAGACATAATTCATTCTAATCGCGTTTATTTGATTCAGATTATTTTTGGAAAAACTGCCTAATCATCAGGACTATCAAACAATACCAGCAAATGACAAGAAAAACATGAAAAAGGTATAAAAATAGCAAATATTTATTAAAGGAATGACAACGCCTGTTTATTATTTACAGAAAATAAAGGAAACATTCTCAAAAGCAGAACAGATTAAAGCGAAACTCGAGGAAAAGTACAAACAGGAATCACGAGAATGGCGACAACAGAAAGTAAAAACTTCAAATTTTTTTTATTTAAATTTTACAAATTAAAATTTTATTTAATTTAAAGGAAAAAGAAATGGCAGAACACATGCAAGAAGTTAAACAACAACAGGAAAAACAAGCAAAAGAACAAGAACGACTTAAATACGAAGAGGAAAAACGAAGGGTTTTGACGCAGCAACGAATGAAGCTGAGCGAAAATGGAGAAATCCTTCAACCGGTTCCTGTAGACAACAATAACTTTCTCGTCGATTGGCCCGACTTGGAGGCATCCAATTCGACCAAAGAACCCGTCGAGCCGCCGATAGTCACTGGTGCCACGAACCTCGATCCGATACCTCAGATATCAATCGCATCGAAGCCGAGCATAGACAGAACTACAAAGCCTTCGTATTTACTGAGTCACGTCGAGTCACAATCGGGACTCAGGAATGTCATCGTCCCTTTGATGCTGATGGGAAAATTTTTGAAATTAGCGCAGCTAAATACGGATAAGGGCATCGAAACATGCGGTATTCTCGCCGGCCTTTTGTCGCATAGTGTATTTAGTGTCACACATTTATTAATACCCCACCAACATGGAACAAGTGATAGTTGCACCACCGACAACGAAGAAGATATTTTCGAATATCAGGATGAACATGATTTAATAACACTTGGTTGGATTCATGTAGGGATCATCAAAATCGGAATTAATTCTATTTTTAATTCAATAATTATTTTATTTTATAGACGCATCCAACGCAAACGAGTTTCATGTCTAGTGTTGATCTTCACACACATTGCGCTTACCAAATGATGATGCCCGAAGCCATAGCCATTGTCTGCGCACCTAAATTTAACGAGTAAATTCGTTATTTTCCTTTATAATAATTAATTAATTAACGTATATTTCTGTAATTTAGGACTGGTTTGTTTGCGCTTACACCTGATTACGGCCTTGATTTTATCGCTAAATGCACGTTACCGGGTTTTCATCCACATCCAAAAGATCCCCCTCTATATGAAGTATTTATATTATTATTTTTTAACTAATGGTTGAAAATGTTGATATTTACTTGAAATATTTTCAGACTTGTTCTCACGTTATAACCAGTGGTGAGGCACAAGTGACAGTCGTGGACTTGAGGAAGTCTTAACTAGCTTTTAATGGGGGTACTGGGGGTAATATGTTACCCCCATTAATTAAATAATTGTATAAATATATTTTTGTCAAGTCTTTCTTGTTTCTTAATAAACTATCTGCCCACAAATTCAATAAACGTTATAAAAATGATAAAGAGTACCGTATTTGTTTAAAATAAAGGTAATCAAGAAAATATATACAGTAAATCTACTGGGTTAAATACGTGATTTTTATTTAAAAATGAAATTGGGTAAAAATTATCATTAAGTATAGTTAATACATCTTGAATTACCGTAATACAGTACAGTCGAACCCGCTTACAATGAAAACCTGCATATAACAAATTCGTTCGAAATCCCCGTCTAGGTCAATCGTGTTATAATTCGTCTCGATATAACGAAAACCCGTTATAACAAACGAATTTTACGGTTCTTTGAGCTTCATTATAACGGGGTTCGACTGTAATTGTTAGTTCTGTGCGCACTCGGATTACATAATATTTTGTGTTTTCAGGCCAGTAATAATTACGGTACAAACTGAGATAAAATAAATTATAAATATTATTCCTAAGTAGATCTTTTTATGGTGGAATATGTACATTATAATTCTACTTGGATAAGAAAATTTACAATTCCAAAAAGTCGTTGAAATTGAAACAGAACTTTCTATGAGAGAGTAAAATTACTTTTTTGAGTTAAAGATGGTTGATATCAAAATTTTTATAAAAAATTCTATTTTTTGTTGTAAATATAAAGGAACAAATCTGCCAAAAGATTTCAATTTTATAACATCATCATTATCAAGTATGAATTTTTTCCGGTTATTGCAGTGAAGCAAATCTCATGTAAACTGCCACTCAACCAAACAAACGCAATCAAAATATTTAACTAAAAAAAAAAAAACTAAACCCGGATCCAGGAACAACCAAAATGAAAATAAAAAATAAATGGCAGGATGATATTGTAAAAAAAAAAAAAGTTTGGAAAAAGGCAACTAAAATTCGCATTACGTGAATTGAAAAAGTTTACTGTTTTTTAATAACCTAAAAAGATGTTTTAGGTTAGACTCCCTACATACATAACGATGGAGTCTTCCTACCACTCCCATAATAAATTACAACATATTCAACTCAAAACTAAATGTAAATTAATTACAAGTCACTAACTAACCGAGAAAAAGCCATAAAACGTTATAATCTATTGTCTGAGTTCAGAAACACTTGAATAAAAATAAATTCAATTCCTGTTTAAAACTAAAATTAAATAGTACACTCCACGCATGAATTGACAAGATATCACTGGTCACCGCCGGCCATTGTCATCTCTAAGAATCAGTCCAAGAGATCGTGAATAAGTCAATTACAATTTACAATCTCTTCACTTCTCCTTACATTATCGCATTCTCTCATTATTTCCTCAGCCCTTATGTTGGTCAAACCCCTCGGCAATCGACCCAGAAACCACACAATTGGGTGAAAATATGTGGTATCAAGGTGGACGTTCCACGAAATGGAAACGGAACTTTCAAATCCACCAACCGTCCACAACGTTGACGTCACCTTTATAAATTACCAAGTGAAATAAGCGAATTTAGCATCTTATCTAATACGGAATTACCGCATTAACACCTATCGCTCGTCCCGTTGTTGATCATTATGTCATCGGTCCCCGCTGACCTTAATCTAGCGGGGGAATATCGGGGTCAGACAAGGACACTTTCGATGCCCTTTCCCTTTCGAGGTCACCTCCATCACTCGCTCACCCACACCCCTCTCTGGTGTGCCGCTTAAAAAAACCGAGAGAAACTGGCGAATGCTTCAGTCTCCAAAGAGTCGTGAAAAGAAGCAGAGCAAGCGCGTTTCAGGTGAGCAATTGTCCTTCACTGACCCCAAACTTGAGATTTGCTCGAGCAAGTGTTAATAATCTGTTGGGCTTTAAATCGTTTCAGCAAATTACCTCCGAAATGAAATATTACGTGGTGAGTGGATTTTTGCTCTTATTATTTTTATGCTAATGTGTGGCGTAGAGCATACAAAGGCGTTTCTGCATTTAAATAGAACGGGTTTGTGGGTAACACGTGTGTAGTGTGAAATAGTTGTTGGATGTAAAATGGTCGTAGTCGTAGAAGATGAGCCTGGACACTGTAAGTGATTTTACAAGAGTTGGTTACAATTTTCAATATTTGTATACAGGAACCGTAATTCGTTTTCTTTTAAAAAGACATTTTTAGTTAAATTTTTTTTAAGTACTGTAGTCATTTAAAAAGTAAATTACGACTCATTTTAAATTTTTTTTGTTAAATTTTTTAGTATTTTTTAACGTATGTGTAAAACTGAAAATATTTTATTTCTCCATAGCCTTAAGTTAAAACTGCAAAAAAACAAGAAAAACCTGAATATGTGCTGACATTATTATTTCCATGAGCAATCTTCCTTAAAAACATATCTTTTTGACAAATTATCCTGTTTTCTCACTTCTTGCGTGCCTAATAATTAACTTTTTCCAACATTGTCCCTGACATTGCGCTATTTAAACCTACACTCCGCTCTTTAATTTTGTAATTTACACCTAACCACAAACGTAAAAAAAATTACATTTGAACTAACCTACAAGTACGAAATATGTAGGTTACACTAAATATTAAAAATTGATGTGATTGATAACCTAATTTAATAAATCAATCCCGTTATCTCTTCAAACTCGTTTTGTCATTCACATTTAGCAACCAGTAGTCAACGTAATTAATATACAGTAACACGATACTTCCGCCGTTTCTCGGTAGTTTTCTTTATGTATAACCACCTTCCATCCTAAGCAGACTTTGTACTCTATTAAGGTCAACTACAGTGTCCTATTAACTATCTGTAATGTTACACACAACTGTAATTATGTCCCACAAAAGTAAAATACGATAGAAAAACACGATGGCTTTATTTTGAGCATAAAATCAAGGACAAAGCGTACAATGTTTTACGAGTTAAGAAAAAAATAGTCATGCTCTTGTAGTATTCATAATACGGCTGTAATTTGTTTACATGCTGTTTACGTGATGCATTGTTTGTTTGCCTTCATTAACTTGTAAGAGGAATAACCTATTTATAAATAATGTACTTTGCACTTTAACAAGCTGAACTAAGAGTTTATTAAGTGTTTTTTGTCAATTGAGTAATTGATTGGTAACGTAGAGTAATGTACGACCCTTGAATTATAAAGATTTATGTTTTTTGTGTGTTGCACGCTTGACTAACTTTGTAGACTTGGGGATTTTTCAGTTGGCTTTTCTGTAATGCTCAGCGTAGATGGTGGAAGTTGAACCTCGAGTTGAACTCATTTTGAACTGACCGCTTTTCTAAATTCTTACAAGTATCTACAGCCACCTATTGGTAGTTTTGAACATTAAAGAAATCTACTTTATGCCCAATTTTATTAAATTTTATGGTTTTTATTACAAAAATTTTTATTTTGAATGTTTTGAATTAAATTTTATTTTAAAATTAAATAGCAAAAAGCAAATTTAAATTTGACTTTCTAAAAAAAAAAAAAAAAAAAAAAAAAGATTTTTTGTGAAATTGTACTTAACACTCATTATTATTCATTTTCCAGTACTTTATCTTCTTCACTCTACTCGCTCAAGTGCAATCGAGTCCCTTATTTGAAAACCAAATAGCAACATTCATCAGAGACTTCTTCCTCAGTGGAACTACGATGGATCAAGACGATGATTCAACCGATTTCGCCATCCAGGAAACATTGAGTAATGAAGAAGAAGAAGACGCACCCTCGTCACTTACTGACTCAAACATTTTTAAAGACAATGGCAACAAAGTCATCGTTTTCTACAAAGACGAAGATGACGACGACATCGACGACGAAGAGAATGCTGTGATTAAGCGACGAGGAAAGAGAACCGTAGATCCCAAAAAACCAAAGAAAAAGGTTTCAGTTCGGGAAATGCAAAGAATATTCCTGCAATTGAGAAGAAATCTCGAAGGAAAACCGGTAAACATGAGAACCATCTTAGACGGACTCGATCAAATCGAAGGCGGCGAGATCTTTGGAAATCTGTTAAGCAACTCAGTATTAGCTGCCATTAGAGAGTTTTTCGCACAATTAATGTCTTCTGTAATGGAATGATAGTGCAATGTATCGTATCACTTATCCCCTAGAAATTTCCTCCTGGAAATTAGTGGAAATGACTAATGAGATACATTTTTAACTTAACTCAGGTAATACATTTTTTTGTACTTTCATTAATTAACATCATAGGCCATAAATACATACCGTATCCAACTAAGTGAGGAAAACCATAGTTCCTCGCAATTAAATTACCAAATTTTATTTAGTTTTACCACTATTTTAATTAGTTACTAATAATTTAATAATAACTGTACGGTTTATTCTAAAACCATTTTTTAATATGTATACTGTACTTTTTATATTTAATTAAATTGTGTAGATATATACACTAAACATATTTAAAAAAAATATATAAAATTTTTGTTGGTTTTGGGTAAATTGGGACACAAGGGCATTGCTTTAATTCTTCATCCATGAGGGGATGGGAACTGTTTTCCCCTCTTTTGTTACACTTGAGGGTCTATGTGTGTTGGAGTCACCCATCTGTTGATTTCGTGATAATTCTCATGCTGTTTACCAAGAAAAGAAAAAAAAGGGTTCTCGTTGCCCTATATATAGGAAACAGTTTAAGACCCCTGATTCAGAGCGTGGAAACTGGGGAGGAAAGTGGAAATGTGTGGAAAATGTCATCAGTGGTGACCTGCAACTGGGTAATTAAATTATCAAGAAGGAAAAATTAAATTAAGATGCAAAAGCGTTTTATTATCCTGTAATAAGATGCAGCTATTGTGCATGAAATGATAATATAGATGAAAGAAGTTATATTTCACACGTTGTGATTAAGCTTGCAAATAAAACATGTGTTTATGATGACTTCATCTGAAGTGTTTCCACCCAGAAAGAATATAGATGAAGGAAACGATGAGTCTCATGTTACCAAACAGATAAACGCCCTCTTTAGTCATTTTGAAATAATACACCTTTATATCTACTTATGAAGAGTATGAAAAGGCTTGACAAAATTAGTTTTATTTACCATACTCTTAGTCACTTTTACCTTGATCCAATGCCATTTATATCATGTTTTTTGCAAACTTCCTGGTGGTGGTGTCTGAAAAAGCATTTCGAACTCACCTAAAAATGTAAACACTATTAATTTCAGCGAGAAACACCCAAAATAAAACTTTATTACGATTTCTTCCCGGAATCATCGTTACCCACAACTCACCACTAGGGGCACACGAGTGGCGCTCGAAAGCAGCTCCAGAGTTTGAGTTTCTAGTAAAAACATTTCGCAATTAAAAAACATCGTCTGCTACTATTTCCACACTTGCATGGCAGGAAAACAAAAAAATGGCCAGGAATAAAAAGAAATAAATAAACAAATAATTAAACAAACAAGTTATAAACAGTGCAAAAACGAGCGAATAAAAAGTGAAAAAACAACACGGAAGCTGTGCAAATTGCAGCAAAAACTGATGAATGGTGATCTTGATTTTGGTAAGGCGAGACAGTACAAGGGTTGCTGGCCTTTCTTCCCATTTACGGTGCCGGCTGCAGGCTACGATGAGTATATTTAGCTCAAGGGGCCTTCCCACTTTAATTTTACAAATCGAGTGCAAGGTAAAATTCGAGCTTGGCTGCATGCATACACTCCTCGATACTTTTCTCATACATGTAAAAATAGTCTTTACCTGTTTGAATATGCGAGTAGACATCATTTATTTTAATCGTGTGTAATTATTGACTTGTGCTCGTGGTTAAAAAAAATAATGTTGTTTTGCGTTTCACGTTTGAACAGGCTGAGTAAGTAGCTGAGAGCGACGTTTAACTCTGTGCCACAGGATTTACGTTTGTTTTTGTTTCGCTCAACGTTCCCATCCTAATTGTGTATTATTATTGTTTTTTTCCGTGCAACGAGTATTATAATTTGCGCTTTTGCTGTAATTTTTTAAAGTGTGGTCGCACGATACTTGAAAACTAGAAATGAAATGGCTGCCTTCAATTAATCTCCTCTGAAGCTGTACATGAATTCAAAAGTTGAAAAAAATTCAAGAAATTACTAAAATTACAAGTAACGGCTGAAAACGACATCTGAATAAAAATTTTGAAAATCAAGACACATTTGGCACAATCATTTATTTTTTAAAACTAGGCACATTTTGATTTATTTTAAGAGAAGAATTGACATATTCATTTATTTCTGAAATTTCACACATAATAAAACTAAAACATATTTTTACGCGTTTCTACTCACAAATCACTAACAACTCTGTTGACCCCTCAAAACTCGAATAATCACAACTCCATCACCCTGAAACTTTAAAAATCAATTGAACGTGCCATAAACGCCGCAATTTCAAAAGTTTTGCTCGTAAGTGATTTATGAAATCAGTTTCACACAGTCTGATATTTAATTGACCAGACATGATGCGTCTCGCGTGTTACCATAGCAATGAAAAACAGCGTCTCATTGTCCTCGACGCGGCGGCTGGTCTCGGGCACATATGGCTCTTTCAGATTATTACCCTCTTGAAGGCGTCGCACTGCAATCTGACGCAACTTTACTCATTACATCATTACTGTCGGTCATCAGGTACAGCGAAACAGAAATAATAAATTTATTTGTCAGAAAAAAAATAACGTGTTGTATCCGATTAAGAAAAGAAATTACAAGAAAAACGCAACAAAACAAAAGTTATTTACAATTGAAAGGATGTAACTTTCCCACACTTTCCTTAAGGGTGCGGAAAAGATACGACCTTTAAGTTTGTGGCCCTTCCCTGCATGGGAAGGGAAAGGAGGTTAGAAGGGACAATTGGCACGTGTAGTCAGTTAGGGCTAACGGCCTTTATATTTGGCTATTATTAGGGCTTTGAGACGCATAAAATGTGACCTTCAAGTTGATAAGTGTAAAAATCAGAGCAGAGGCGTTGATAAATTACACATCCGTCAGGATTTTGTCATTTTATTACGCGGAAAGTCATAGTTACGTTATTCGGTAACTTTAAATTGCTTAATTATAGGAAGAAAAAAGCCGTGTGGGAAGTGGAGTTCATTAGGTAATGCGTTCCGAGACATTGACATTCGCGCAGTGGCCAGGGTAACCTGAAAACGACCCCGGCCATGGCAGACAGCCGGCCGCCTGCATACTCTATTGAAAGTTTGTCCTAATTCATTAAGTCGGGTCAAGAGACGAAAGAAAGACGAAATTGCACGGGAATAACATTACAAAAATAATCATGCAATTTATCTAAATCTTAAAGTTGCACTTTCTCCCCCCTCACATCTCGCAAGTGCGCTCTGTAAACTTCTGGGAAGTGAAAAGAAAATAATTTGAATACAAATTTGTAACTATTTTATTTTATTTTTTTTTGTTTGCATTAACAAATGTAACATTGTGGATGTACCTTCTTCCGGGATCGGTCTGTTAAAAACTTTGCAGTTCGAAAAGAAAAACGCATGAGGGCCATGTGCATGGAAGGTTTCCTGGCGGCGTACAGATACTCTGTTATTACAAACCTAACAGACCAATTAAACCAAGTCTTAGTCCGTGACCCGACCAATTATCTTTCCCCACTTTAAACCAAAAATTCTCTTTTTATATTTAAAAAAATAAATACGGTAAAAAATTATCATATTTTTTTAATGGTGTAATTCGGTTTAAAGATGATAGATACGGTACAACACCAAAATCTCACAAGTCACTGAATTATTTTTAAAATAACTTATACAAGGGTGGGAAAATGAAATGACTCTAATAAGTCCCCGGGGTAAAGTTATTCTTGAAATTCGCGTTAATGATGAGCAAGACTAAGTTATCTTCCGTGTGCGATTCTGAGTTTTATCAGTGTCGAATAGTGAATCAGCCGAAATCTCCTCCATATGTGGCGTACGGCATCTGGGGCTCCATGCGCACAAAGCAGTCGAGGTCAAGTTCAGTGCGCAGCTGACGTCAGCTTGTTAGTGGGCCGTGCGAGTCACAAGCATGGCACGGAGCAGGCAAGCAGTAGCAGAATGCCAACACAGCGCCTTGAGGCCGCTATGAGGCCGCCGCGGGCAGTGCATTTGCTCCTCGTGGCGGCTGTCCTCTACCTTCGGCTGGTCGCCACACAGTCCACGTGCTGCGAACGCGCCTTGGTCGAGCGCTGTCTACGAGCCAGTCTCGTGCTCGAAGTGTCCCCGGTCACCCATAAGCGGAAAGACGCCCTCCGGTTCCCCAAGAACGACACCGTGCGTTTGCGGGTGCACTCCAGCCTCAAGGGACACTTGGACCGCTCGTCCATTTTTTTAACGCGAGGCGTGCACACAGACGAGGCGGAAACCAGATTTCATAAACACAAGAGATGGTTCGTCTTCCTCCGAGAATCCGCTTTCGGAGCGCCAATTTACGCCGCGGTCGGACCACTTCTGCCGTTGACGACGGACAATGAAAAACACGTGCAAGCGGCTATTCGATGTGGACGCTTTGGTAAGTTCTTCGTTTAAACACCTCTTTTCAGCCTCGGATGAGTTTTGCAAAAGAAATGTTTGCAGTTTAAAATTTATTACAAAGTACTTATTCCTAAACTTTTATTTCCCCATTTTATTTACTCAAAGGAAATTGAGAAACGCCGTTTCCCACAGTGGGATTTGGGTTTATAGAGCTAAAAAGAGCGAGTGTGTGTGTGGGATCCGAATTTCACCACCACTCCTACATGTTCCTCATTTGATGAGGGGAGTTTGGGATGAGAGAATCAAATTACAAAGCGGCAACTTCACGCAGTGCACGGCAGGGTAGCACTGAACTGACCCCTTCTTAAGCACATCCAACTGTTAACACCAACCCACATGTTGAGTAAATTTCCCTCCTAGAAACCTACGACCCGACTTGTTTTTGCAACCTTCTAACGGTCAATTCCGATGACGTAATTTGATTTGCGCTTGACCGAAGGCCGAAGCGTCGAAAATTCCCTGTAAGAGATAAAAGGGACCGAACGACTGTCTACTTTGTGGTTTGTTTCATTTGTGGCCATCATATAAACGCTGTCTGGGTGCACTGGTCCGATGTTTAGCACGCGCCTAGCCGACGCCTAGTAGATAATCAAGCCTCCCCCGCATGTGCAAACAGTAACGTTGGTTTGTCCGAAAGAGATATGCAAAGATAGTTTTCAACGAGATTATATATATCAGTTGATCATCGACCACCGCCCTCGCCATCTGCAATGAGCAGGTGTTGATTAACACAATCTCTTCTCATGTAATCTTTAGGATTATATCATCCTTTGCAGAAAGTTAAACCAAACGTTGCAAGTAGGTATAACGTGGAGAAGTGGTGGAATTCGTTAAAATCTGGTTTTGATTCCAGTGAATTAAAAACTGAAATTCAGTTGTGTCTACTTTGTGATGAGTGAGAAATTTGGGTGTGAAATTATTTTCGTAAACTCTTTATTGAAAACACGTGAAGATTGTGCAATTTCGTATTAAAAGTGAACACAAACTAGATGCACTTTCCAAAATGCATTAAAGTTTGAAAAACGGTATTTTTTTAAAATGAAATACGTAAAATCATGTAAATTATATTTTCTGTAATATTTTATAACATTTTTAATTACGTGCATAAATTAAAATTCCTAATCTCGCATTGAAGTTTATTTTAATTTAAAAATCGATAAAAAACCACATTTATAAAAGCCATAAAATAATATTTGTGAAATTGAAAATTTCACATTACTTTTTTATAATGTCTGAGTTGCTAGACGTTGGATGTAATAGTATAACGACCCGTGGGCTTCTTACAGGATTGGAAGAGTGCCAGAAAACAGTGATGCTGCTCTCATTGTAGCAAAATCTAGGCTTTCCATATTTTCCTTTTCTATTTTTCACGGTTGAAATTCATTTAGCATCTCTGAAATACGTAAAAAAAAAAAAAAAAAAAAAAAGAATTATTAATAGATATATCACTGCATACAATTTCCCCGTTGAAAAAACACAACTTTTTATATTTTTTTTCAAAATTGATGATGTTGTTTTGTTATCCATATGCAGTCATAGGGAAGTGAAGATGAGGAGGAGTAGTCTGGAGACTTTAGTAACTAAAAATACACCGAACCCCAGGCAAAATGAAAAGCAGCAGCAGGCTTAGCTCCTGTTTACTGGGACAGGTGCAAACGAGTCGAAGGTCGAAATTTGATAAGCAAAAATGATGAATTAAGACAGAAATAAAAACCTTAAACTTGATCCCTTTTCCTCAAAAGTCTATTTCCCGTTTGTTTACATCATCAATTTTGCAGAAATATATTTATTTCCATACATTTAAACAGCACGTGAATCCATTTTGGTGTTTTAAACATGTGTTTACGTTATTTGAAATTCTATTTTCAATGTATACAGTAAGTACAAGCCCTCTCGGCCATACTATATTGATTAGTTTGCCTTGTTTACGTGGGGTGAATGCTCCCTCTCCAACACAAAGTAAAAAAAGAAAGTCTTTCTCTCTCTCTCTTTCTCTCTCACTCGTTCTGTCTGTCTATCTGAGAAAACATGCAGTAATGCACGCCATTATTACTATTTTATTACGAAATTAAATCTTCTTTTGATGGCATGTGGACAGCGTTTTGCACCACACATTCATTTCGCATTTCTAGACTTTTCTCTTTTATTTTTCTTTGGTGTCATCGCCCCTGGTGATGAATGATGGCGCACTTCGAAGCCCCCTTTCCCCCTTTTTTCTGCTTTCGACCAATCGAGTGAAGCAAGTTGCACGCATTGCATCAAAACTTTACAGGCAAGCTTTTTATGTAATAGATTAGAGTCACTGGCTTTAAAACTAACGAGCGGGAATGTGGTTAATGTGCGATCAGAGCGACTTGTCTGCAAATTCCGCTACAATGTTGCATGTGTTTCAAACAGTCTAATTGGAGATGCCATTAAATATAACACAACAAAAGCAACTGAGACAAACGCACTGTGATTAAATCGACATTTTAACTCAACTTCTTTCGATTTTACCATTAAAATAAAAATCGATGAATTTCCATTTTTCTGCAATATCATGCTGAAAAATGTGGAAATATATTTTTGTTTACCGGTACCACTTTTAACGTCAATTTTTATGCTGCCCCATCTCTCTTAAGCGATACATCAAACGCCTAAATTGTTTTTCAAATGGTGTGAGTTGAAGAAATCGATATCCAGAGCCAAGTTTGATCCTTGTATGGGCAGGATACACAAATGCAGTAAAAAAAAAAACGAGGAAACCATTAAGAAAAAAGTGTTTTCAGGCAAAAGGTAACTCGTTATAGATGAAAATAACCATTCCCGCAATGCACAAGGTAAAGCTAGTTGTTTTGTATTGGCGTAGAGATTTGCAACACTGTAAACTGTATTTTTAGCATTCGCTCACTAACTTATGTATTGGGTTACCACGTGCGGTAATTACAGCTGAAATGAAGGACAAGTGTTATCTACTGTAAATTGCAACAGTGCGCAATTAGTCACTGTGTTTGCACATTTCCCGTCATTCTGAATGTCAACCCATTGTTGATGAGTGGGGAAACGGGTATATTTTTGTTGTACAATTTGTTTATAGAGCAAGGTTAACGCAAAAAGTACTTCAAGCTCCAGTAAACAGGGAAAAACAAAAAAAGGGAGAAAAAAAAGTTGGAAAAATACAGTTAAATTAATTGGAGATAAATAAAAGTCTTTGATGCATTTATGTAATTCGTGCAGTTTTAAATGTTTATTTATTCGTTCAATCTCGAGCAAAGGGTCGCCATTTTATTACCAACTGTCTACATGCGGCCTTCGTCTATTTGGGTCTCCTGTCTGCATGTTTCTTCGATGCATCGTTTTGCAATCGGCCGCTAGTGGGGCGTTCGTTTTGTGTCTGTCATTGATGGGGGGATCTGGTAAAGTTTTCTGGGAAAATAGCCACGTGTACTTTTACAATCTGCCGATAGAGAGCATGTCCGATTTAATCTCTCAGCTGGTCGGCTTAAGCGTTATGCAACCAATGGTGCAACGGTGCAATGTGTAATTTATTAAAGTTTTTTTTTTTTTAATCAAAACTGACATATCTTATGAATCATTGCTTCTTGGTTTAGCACCTGCACTTGTTGAACATCATTACTTCCGGTTTGATCATGTTCAATCATTGAGCTGTATAAATATAAGAATTCAGGAGAAAATGTCAGACAGTGTTACCGATAGAAATAGTGACTGCAATTCTGCATCGTTCTCCTGCATTCAATATTTCACTCTGTACGAACACTTTGCGCTAAATGGTGTTCGAAGCATCCAAAGTATGCAGCAAAGCTGCATTTCGAGTGAACTTGTACTACTATATGTTGAAAGAAATGCGAAAGAAATGGAGTAAACATTTTATTGGGTGCTTACTTTAGATTTCCCAATGGAATTATTCAAAAATTTATCCAAAAATATACAAAAATTTTAAAACGTCAAAATTATTCACATTAATGGCTGTCGACAACTCAGACACGTCTCGTGTGACTTAATATAGAAAATTCGACACATGTGCTATTTTTGCTTCTGGACCGTCAACCGTCAATACTCTTTAATCGGTCCCTTTACCTAGATAAAAGTCTCGACCGAAAAATGTGTTAAAAACCCATTTATTTGCCCAAGTGCCCCCTTTTTAATCCAATAACAGCTATTAAAAGTCGTTGCATGACCCATCCTACTATTTTCAATCCTTTTTGTGTACCATAATTGAAAAGTTTCACACTAAGTGCTATTAAATGCAAAAGCTTTTTCCACTGAATCAACATTTGGCCCAAAGAACTTGGCAATAACACATTCTAGTAATTGCTTCGTTTTTTTTCTTTTCTAATCATAACTCCTTCAACTTGTTTCTTTATGTCCCACTAAGTAAAATATATCATACGGTGTATAAACGATGTGTATAATCCGGCGGGCATATATTTAAAGTATTCCAAGTAGACCTAACAGGACACATTTATAATCAATTATAGCAGAACGAGGCCAAGAAAAGTGGGTCAAAATTCTTATAATAAACCACATAAAAAAGTTGCATATATAAAAAAAAAAATTGTAAAGGAAATCCTCAAAATTTCGACACCCAAAAATAAATAGCCCTATTTTTAATGTGTCAAAGGATTTTTTTCTGCGTCTACGGTGATAAATCACAGATACGTTCGTGGAAATCAAAACAAACGACAAAACGATCGAGTTCATAACTCTTTTTTTTTTTTTTCTGTTTACGTTTGTACTATTCGGAAAATGTTTGCGCTGTTCGCGATAATGCATCATGGAAGAAGAAAAGAAACCCAAAGCAAAGCGACCATTAATTTAATTTATTGATCATTAAAGTTTTAATAGCTTTGCTTTTAAGTTAATAAGGCAAATTCATCAATAGGAAAACAATAAAAAAATAAAACAAATTCTTAGTTATGAAATGAGTGAAAAAAAAAGTATTAAAATGAAGTAAAAATTGTAATAGATTTTATTGGCATTTAATCAAAAATTTGAATGTTTAGAACTTCAATATCACATTTTTTACATGTGGGGAATTAAAAACAAAATGTGACCTCTCTATTTGCAAGGGAAATTCTTGCTTCGGGGCTTTGGTATAGCCAAATTTAGTACGGTACGTGAGTTGTTTACTTTATTTTCTGCACATCTGGATATGTAGGGTGAAATTGAGAAAACGCAACTTGAGGTTGAAAATCAGATGAGGAGTGTACAAATGTCTCAAGCAAGTGTGGTAATTGCTTTCAGCAGTGCAGTCTGTCACACTGCAACTGCTTTAACATAGTAATGAGCCAAATTGTCAAAAGGGGGCTTGTGTTAAGCAGCAAAACTCAGGGGCAGCGAGTTGATTTTGTGGACTAATTTTATTTGTATTTTGACCAGTACCCGCCGTGAAGCAGATGAGGACATCGAAGAAGGTGCGAGTGAAAAAACGCCTGATGCTAAAATGTCGCGTCGCAGTCTCAGGGAAGTTCCCCCTCAACATCACATGGTACCGGAACGGCAGTCCTGTAAAGCAGAATCCACGGATCGTCATCACCCGGCTGAAGAGGTGGGCCATTACTGGGGCAGTGAAACCCCTTTGAACCCTGTGCGTAAGCCTTTGGTCAGCTCAGTGTAAGGAATTTCTTCTGTTGATGGGGTGACAGGGCTTGTCTCGTGCAGCAAACGGTCGCGGCTCGAAGTGGACCCCGTGCGTTTGGACGACGCGGGCGAGTACGAGTGCAGAGCGGAGAACAAATGCGGGACGGCGACGGCTACGACGCACGTCACGATTCGCAAAGGAAAATCTCGTAAGTGCTCGTGAAATACGTGTTTATAAAAGCTCTTTTATTCATGGTCATCTTGATAAAACAAGTGCCTACATGAAAACCAAGTGGGAACTTGTAAACTTGACGGATATGGGTTTGTTTGCTTCTGTTACGTAAGTGGAAACAACTCGAAGACAAATAAAAACATCAAATCACTTCACCAATTTAGACTCTGGGAAAGGCCAAATGGGAACAAACCCCAAAAAAGGAAGGGAGAAACAAATAGCGTGCCGAAAGACAATTGTGAGGATCAAATGATAAGGCAAACTTGAACTTGAGACATGAAAGCCATAAT
This sequence comes from Geophilus truncorum, assembly GCA_034695745.1. NCBI lineage: Eukaryota > Metazoa > Arthropoda > Chilopoda > Geophilomorpha > Geophilidae > Geophilus > Geophilus truncorum. Next base: position 4,622 of record JAQFZP010001245.1, on the reverse strand, counting down.
TACTGTGGAAAAGCACCGCAGTCTTGCAGTGAAGCCAATCACAGAAAAATACATTTCCTGCCAATCTAACGCATTTATACAATAATTTACTACTAGAATAATTTACTGCAGTGAAAAGTTCAATATTCTGTGAGGCATACACCAAGAATTTCATTCATTCTCAGACCTTGGATGAACCCACGATTGTAAAATTTGGCATGCTAATCATCATCTAAAAATGTTATGGCGAATATCTTTGGCACTGAAGGAGCAAAAAAGGCAAACTCATTCCCATCTTAGTTATTTAATCAATATCATTATTACTCCATAAAATGATATTTTGACTAATTACTCATACGAAAACAGTAGTACGCAATCAATCATGCTGTCAGTCCAGTCGCACATTAATCATTCGATGCAGACCCATCATCTACTCCGGTTATAAATGATCATAAATAACAAACCATAAATGCATTAACACTAGTAAAATTAATGAGGGAAATGTTGGCTTAGATTAATTTTCTTTTTTGTTGTTCGGAAAATCATTATAGCATCTGCGAGTCAAACGCCGAGGAATCCATCACCATATGAAGGCGTACAATGTACAATTTCTGATTACTGCATGCATGGTGGCACCTGCACTTACTACAGAGCTATTGGAGAATTAGCATGTCGGTAAGTAGCATTGCAGAAAATTGTAAATTAATTTCTATTTTGTTTACCTAGTGAAAAACACGAGTTAAAAGATGTAAAGTGTTGCTGTTTATAACTGTCATTCGGAGCGGGCTAAAAGGGCACTTCCGGTTTGATTTTTAGTTTGATATTTTAAGGACATCTAACCCCAGTTATGTAATTGGAGGTCCTAAAGTTTCAAGTTTCTAACTAATTCGGAAGTGCCGTTTTAACCCGCTCTGAATTGACCCAAAGTACATTTTACACCTTTTACTTCTGCAGGTAAGTATTTCAGTGTTTTACATTTTTTCACTGTAATTGTACAAAAACCTTAAACTCTGCTGACCAAATCATTAGCACTTGACTTTTCCCTTTACAATTTAATATAATATTTCATTTTAAGGTGTTTTTTTGTTTAATTTTTATGTTTATTTAATGCAAAAAAAAAAGTAGGTATCATCAATTTCAAAGCGTAAGCAATTTCTCTTTCTTTTCACGTTTTCTTGTAATTTTAGGTGTGCAGATGGGTATAAAGGACAGCGTTGTGAAACCAAAGATCTCGGTAATCTGGCCAGTATGTACACTGTTGTTGTTGTTCAGTTGGGGCTTTACGCATATGATTAAACCTAATAAACACCGATTGTGCACTTGAGGATCCACGCAATAAATTCGGGGCTGATTTCTAGTGTTTATCAGTTAAGCTTATTGCCCAGCCATGACGGGAATAATGGGGAACTTGTGGATGAGTCACACCCACTTGCAATAAGCGTCCATTGTCATGTTAAAATACTGAGAGCGCAATGAAAACTCCGGTAAACAGTAAAATGTTGTTTTACTGCACAAGTAGACGCAGCAACATCTTAAGGCCTGGGCTCTTTTATGGGTTTTTTTTTTCTTCTTCTTCTTTTATAAAGTTCATTGCCTTCAGCTCTTCTCCATTTGGATCCTCTTTATCATTGTTGATGTCACATCAACTATGAGGCATCAACGCCTTTAGCTAGAAAAACTAAATTATTGCATTCAATTAAAAGGGGAATTGATTTAGGGGTGATTTTTTTTTCGATTCTAGGGAAAAAGAATGATTTTTTGTTATTATACAGATGTGCACGCAGAGTCTTTGGGCATAGATGTTGACACAAAGACGTTTTCATTGTATTGGGGGAAGTAAACAGGTACATTTGTTGCTCTCACGTTTTGTTGATGAACTGTTTCTTGCATTTGTGCGTGCATGAAACCTTTGATCTGTGTAACGTATTTTCAAAGCCTAGCGCAACGCATGACGTATTTGCAATTAAACTTGTTAACACTCTGCTAGCAACGTCTTAAAGTGAGTGTGACCGCAACCAGTCAGTTGATAAAGACTTGAAGCTGGTAAAAATGCTAAAAAAAGATACTATATTTCTTGTTTTTATTTTTTCTGCCTCTTCTAACACCGGTTTTCAACATCCTTCTACTGATTTATTACCACTTTCAGCATGAATCCCAGCAATTACAGTTCGCAAATATGTTTTACGTGATTTATTTCTCTTTTTAAGGGCAAGGCAAAGGCTGTGATGACGAAAAAGGCATGTTGGGAGGATGTAGTAGCCAGACATTGGATGTGGACACATCTTAAACTTTGTCGAGCTCAAAGTTCTTGACTTTTAGTAAGATTTTGATTGTTGAAAAATATAACTAATTATATATTTTTCAATTATTTCAGAGTAAAATGTAATGCAGAAAGGCAGTATTAAAATTTTATGACTAGAAGATCCGATTCTGCAGTAAAGAAAAGAAAACACACCTGTATGTCTGCTAAACATTCCTCCAGCAACTTTGCCTTTGTCCAAGTAGAATGTGCAATTGATGAACATTTTTTAAACAAACAAAAAAACTACGATTGACTGGAACAAATTCCATCACAAGGAACGACACAACTTTGATTTCATCCCACGTAATCCCAATAAAATATTACTACTAATAATAATAATCACAATAATTCATAATAATAATACCGTACTTCTTAATAATAATACTCAGTAATCGAAGAGATGGCGTCAATAATCATTACTTTGTGGACAATTTCCAACCATTCTCTTTTTATTTCGTGCAAATCTTAGTGTTTTGTCAGTTATGACAGTAGAAATGACTATTGTTTCGGTGGATCTAATATTTCTACATTAAAACATCGTAAACTGTCATAGCTTCAACTGAAATAGTAAACGATAACAGCCAATTGTTTTATGTTGTAGATGTATATATTTATTTTCAAAACCTATACAACAAATATGAGTGACTTTTGTGCAACATGAAGGATGTACATTTTGTTGCTACTGGCAATTTTTGTTTTCTTTTATCTTTTATTATTTTATTTTATTTTAATTTTTTTTTTAATTCTAAAAATGTTGGTTTTTTTCACCTTCTAGAATCGTGTATAGTTGATCATTTAACGTCTCTATAAAGGTTTACACGTGATTTTTCCAAGTGAAAAATGGTGTGAATGTTTGTTTTATAGAGTTATTATTATTATTATTATTACAATTATATTTATTTATAAAATGTAAGTTATTTGAACAAACATTTTTCTCATTCTTGAATTAATTTACATTCTAAGTATTTATAAATTTTCATCTCTTTTTCTTCTTATTTTTTTTTAATGTGCTCAATTTCATTTCTTTCTTCTGTTTATACTTACAGTAAGTACAATTAGTTGTTTATTTTTTCAATTAACAAGTATTACACTCTCAGCTTTTTAGGCAAAAAAGATGTACGCATCGTTTTCTATATCTTTTTTTAATAGAAAAATGAATTTATTAATGTATTTGCATTGCAACTGTCAAAGCATATCTGTAAAAGTTGAACCGCTGATACGTTTTTCCTTGCTGTCAAAAATTGCACGTCAAAGTATCCATTTCATTCAATTTTACTTTTCAGGGGCTGATTTTTTTTTTGACACTGGTTTACTTGATAAATATTTAAATTCAAAAGAATCTAAGATTAAGTGAAATAGATAAAATTGTCTTTGTAGATTGATAATCGTCATTGGCCCCTGTATCTTATTCTGGTTTAAATGTTATATAATAAAGAGTAAAATTAAAAGTTTGTGAATTATGATGAAATATCTTTGTTAGTTGGTTTCATATTGTTTATAATTGTATTTAATAAAGAAGTAAAATTTAACCATAAAACTATCTCTTTAAGAAGAGTTATATTAAGTTATCCAACCTGCTGACATAATTTAAGTAAAATTTGATCCTAATTTCTTAATTCACATCGCATTTGTGCGCAACATTTTCAGTAATTTACTCTAAATTTCACTCAATAGATGGCGCCAAATTGAAAAACAACAGTGGCTTCATTTCATGGTACCACCAGGTACCGCCGGTATCGGTATGTGAAATTTGAACTCACTTCTGAAGTATTAGTTAAGCTTTTTCCACTTTCCACAATAGCAAATATTGCTATTGTCTATTGCGCCTAGTAATTCAAAAAATATTTCAAACTAGCTGAAATATAAGATTATAAATTTTACTTGGTGTTTCATGTGTTCCAATCTATTGCACGGGAAAGAAGATGATGGCACGTGACAGAACACCTGTCGATTCAACATTGGTATATAGTCTTACCATTTGGTCACTTCTGAGCTAATTTTTCAACTTTCTCAAATCACTTCTGTTTTAAGTGGAAAGGCTAGTTCTTGGTGCAAGGAGTTTAAAAAATAGCGCATGCATAGGTCCAGCTCTGATAAATTAGTAGATGTGAGCAAAAAATGAAAAAGTGATCAAATGGTAAGTGTATATGCAAGCGGAAATGGTTCACATGTTTCGGTGTACTTAATAAGTACCGTACACCGAAACATGTGAACCATTTCCGCTTGCATATACACTTTCCATTTGTTTTCATTTTTGGCTCATATTTATAAATAAAGTTTTTAATTCTAGTTAGCAAGTGCTATATAGGTAGCTCAGTGGTTTGAGACTATACACTTACCA